>ML431513.1:0-54576 GCA_005239525.1 Nicotiana knightiana
AAGCCACCCATGGATGACCACGAGCTAATCACTGTCTTTCTTCAGGCGCAAGAGCCAGATTATATCCAAAACATGATGTCCGCAATTGGAAAATTCTTCTCGGAAGCAATCAAAATGGGAGAAATGGTAGAGAATGGCCTTAAGACAGGCAAAATTATAAGTCAAGCAGCTCTCAAAGCCGCAACTCAGGATGTCCAAATTGAATCTGGTAATTTCAGTGACACGAATGAGAAGGATGAAGAANGTTTTTCTCCACCTGAGTATGTTGTCCAGCTACCAAGGCACCCCAGAAAGCGAGCATCAGCACTGCAAAATCTCCACCAACCTCCACAAAATTTTCAAGTGCCTTATAACCCGCATCCAACCAAGGGGTATAGAGGGGAACAAAGGTTGCAAGATAATTTTACACCAATAGGAGAGTCTTATGCAAGCTTGTTTGAGAAATTAAAGCATTATGACATGATTTCACATGTTCCTCCAAATCATGTGGATCCACGTGCAAGAAGATTTGGCCCTTTTAAAAGGTGTGAATACCATTCCAATGCCCAGGGGCACAATGTTGAAAGCTGTCGGGATTTGAAAAGAGAAATAGAAAGGATGATACAGGAAAATATGATTGTGATCCAAGACAGTGACACCCAGAATATCGTGCATAATCATTTCCCTGCACATGATGCACACTTTGTGGGGATGATGCATGGTGACAGGGAGTATGAGAATTCTCTCGGGAACTAGCTGACTGAAGTTAATGATTTTGAAATGGGAGAAGGATCTGCTGATTCTGATGAGCCAATTTGTGGCTAAATATCAAGCTTAGCAATTGAAAAGTAATTCCCTCCTCACGAGGAAGGAATCTTGGTAGCTTGTTTTGATTTTTTTTTTATTATCTAGATTATTTCAGGGTTGTGATCCAGATTTTATTTGTTTTATTGAGTCAAACCCTTCTATCCCTCTGTTCTGTTTGTGTCAGTCTGTCTGTCTGTTTCGTTGCTATTTTCATTATCCGGGTTATTTTAGGGTTGTAATCGGATTTTAGGTTGTTTGTCTTGTTGTTTACTCAATGAAATATAATTTGTCCTTTTGTGTCATTCCATGCTTAGTTCCTTTCTCGCTGGTTTTAGTGATATGACATGCATGCGGAAATTTTGGCCAGATCCTAATAGACTGATTTAGTCTTGGATGAGATAAGTGAGAAAGAGACACTTTTGAGGATGAATAAAGATTTGAGATGCTTTGAAACTAAGGTCGAGTAAATTTCACCTTCAAATCATTGTAAAGATCGGGCTTGATGATATTCAATCAATTGAGGCTTGGTTGAAAGTTTGGCATTAATGGATGAAAAGTGTCTTTCGACCACGACACACCAATAATATAGACATGTTCATCAACTCTATGATCGCAAAAGATAATATGTTTTGGCGTTCTCGAGGCCGGGAGGCCCTTTTTCTGCTACCCAAATACTTTATACCCTTTGTTACCCCTTTTGAGTCTGTGTTATTTTATTTGACCACCCTCTCTTGGAATCAAGACCAGTCAAAGTCCATGCCCTCAGAAAATAAAAGCTTGGGCAATTTGTTTTGAACAACAAAAAGTGAAAACGAAAAAAAAATATGAAAAAAAAAATCCATGCCCCAAGAGTACAAACTGGGAAAACTCTTAGAAAGTTCGAATGAAAAAAAGAGATAGAAGAAAAAGAACAGTCTGAGATCTATGCCCTAAAAAAAAGAAGCTGGGGTAATTTGTTTTTTAAAAGAAAAAAAGAAAAGAAAAAACAGAAAAACATGTGAAAAGGAAAGAAAAAAAATAGTTAGGTCAGATGTTTGAACTACGTTAGACCTGATTCTTTAAAAAATAGGATACGTAGGCAACCTTACACGGTTCGGTCCAATAAAATAAGATTCAAAAGAAAAAGAAAAAAAATCCAGAAAAATCCCTAGTAGCTAAAACTGGGGCAGAAATTTTACTTATTCAATCTTTGACTCATAATATGTGGAAAAATATCGAAATTCAAATCAATGGTCCAGTTACAAGTTAATATTTTATTTATTCAATCTTTGACTCATAATATGTGGAAAAATATCTAAATTCAAACCAATGGTCCAATTACAAGTTAATATTTTACTTATTCAATCTTTGGAACATAATATGGGGAAAAAGATGGAAATTCAAATCAATGGTCCAATTACAAGTTAATATTTTACTTATTCAATCTTTGACTCATAATATTGGGAAAAAATATTGAAATTCAAACCAATGGTCCAATTACAAGTTAATATTTTACTTATTCAATATTTGACTCATAATATTAGGGAAAAATATCGAAATTCAAACCAATGGTCCAATTACAAGTTAATATTTTACTTATTCAATATTTGACTCATAATATTGGGAAAAAATATCGAAATTCAAACCAATGGTCCAATTACAAGTTAATATTTTACTTATTCAATATTTGACTCATAATATTCGGAAAAAATATCGAATTTCAAATCAATGGTCCAATTACAAGTTAAGTAGTTCAACAAAGGTCGAGCAACTTTACGGTTCTGAATAACATGGAGGGAATATATAATGAAATACAAAATTCTGATGAAATCAACCTTATACACTACAAAGATTGGTTAAGCCCAAATGAGGTCATCAAAATTTTCCAAAATCTAAAAGACCCAAATTCAGCTCTAAATTTTTTGAATCAAATCTCAAAACGAAAAGATTATAAATCCAATGAAGCCATTTATAGTGTAGTTGTCAAAAACCTAGCAATGGCTAAGAATTTTGATGCAATTGAGACACTTATGGAGAAAATCAAATTTGAAAGAAAGTGTAGACTTTCTGATGAGTTTTTCTATAACGTTATTAAGATTTATGGTCATTTAGCTGGTAGAATTAATAGAGCAATTGACATTCTTTTTGATATGCCTAATTATAAGTGCTGGCCGAGTGTGGGAACTTTCAATTTTGTGCTGAATTTGTTAGTGAATACTAAACAATTTGATGTTGTTCATATGGTGTATATTCGTGCTTCTGAATTGGGTGTTGAGATTGATGCTTGTTGTTTGAATATTATCGTTAAAGGGCTATGTCGTTGCGGGGAGATGGATGCTGCATCGATGAATTTCCTAAGCAGAAATGTTGATGGAAAAGGAGAAATCCAGATAGGATTTTCAATTGTAATTTTCATTCCTTGTGTGTGTCTGTACATCGGCAGGTTCATATTTATACAAGTATTTTAATGAATAAAAGAAATACTAAATAAAATAAAAAATCCCTTAACTAAGTTTGGCATTCCTAACAGATATGTACAGCTATACACTATCTCGAAGCTTCTAATATTCCCTTAGATAAGAACAAAAAATGATTAAAACAAATACAATCTGATGAGAGAATTTTGGGCTTGATAAATGAGATAGCAACGGGCCCAAGAACTTGTCAATCCAATAACAAATGACTGAATCCAATAACCCAATAAGCACAAAGTTTACTGAACTTGGACCACCTTAGTTTTCTCCGCATATTCTTCTAAGACTACGGCTCCGGCGAAAGCTCCGGCAACACCCCCCCCCCCCTCAAGTGAGACCGGTGATCGGACTCCCAGCTTGCTAAAAAAAAGCCGATGAAGAGGACCTGCTAATGCTTTTGTGAAAATATGGGCAATCTGGGAAGAAGAAGGTACAAAAGAAAGGGATATCAGACCATCGAGGAGTTTCTCACGAAAAAAATGACAAACAATTTCGATGTGCTTAGTTCTTTCGTGAAAGACGGGATTTTTAGCAATATGGATGGACGCTTGGTTATTGAAGTGTAAAGATACCGGCAGGGAAGGCGGAACGAAAAGTCTGCATAAGGGCGAACAACCCAAGCTATTTCGGCAACAAGACGACTCATAGAATGGTATACTGCTTCAGCCGAAGATAGAGAAATGACGGGTTGCTTCTTGGATTTCCAAGAGATTGGACATCCTCCAAAACTGAGAAAAAATCCACTGACGGACCTCCTGCTATCGGAGCAGGCGACCCAATCGGCATCACAATAAGCAAGGAGATGAAAACTCTGCTCAGATGAGAGAAAAAGCCCAAGACCAGGATCATTTCGAATGTATCGAATAGTATGTAATGTTGCCTGAAGATGGCCAGAACAAGGAGATAGCATAAACTGGCTAAGGTGTTGCACGACATAAGCTAAATCAAGTCTTGTATGTGTCAAAAAATTCAACTTTCCCATTAATCTGCGATAAACAGTTGGATCCGGTAAAGGCGCAACAGAATTTGATGAAAGTTTGACTGTAGGATCGAGTGGAGAGGTTACTCGTCGGTCTGCAAGAGAGGGATATTCATGAGAGTAAATCAAGGGCAAATTTGCACTGAGTGACAAGCAGACCTCCAGGTTCACTCATAAGTTCCAGTCCCAAAAAATAACTTGCATTTCCCTAAGTCTTTTATTCTAAACTCAGAATTAAGGAATGATTTTAATTCATTTATTCCTCCTATGTCATTTCCTGTCAGCAAAATATCGTCGACATAAACGGCCAGGATGGTGATCAGGCTCCTGAAAGATTTAACAAACAGAGAGTAGTCATTGACCGAAGAAATAAAATCTCGCATCCCTAAGGCAGATGAAAGACGAGCATACCACTGACGAGATGCATGTTTGAGCCCATAAAGCGACTTGCGAAGTCGACATACATGTGAAGGTGATGGAGAAGGAGCACCAGGAGGTAACTTCATATATACTTCTTCACTCAAATTGCCGTGAAGAAATGCGTTGTTGACGTCCAATTGACATAAAAACCATTTCTTTTTTACGGCAATGCTCAAAAGGCAGCGGATGGTTGTCATCTTAACAACATGTGAGAACGTCTCGGTATAATCAATTCCTTCTCTTTACTTGTCTCCTCTGATTACTAAACGAGCTTTGAAACATTCTAAGGATCCATCAGATTTCAATTTAACTTTATAAACCCACTTGCAGGGCAATGACTTTTTTCCAACTGGAAGAGTCACTAAATCCCAAGTGCGATTGGAATCAAGTGTCTCAAGTTCTTTGGTCATTGCAGCCTGCCAACCCGGGTGAAGTGATGCTTGCTGGTAAGAAACTGGTTCTGTAATATGACAAATTGAATTTACTACATGTTGATTTTGTGGTGACATGGGAGTGAAAGAAAATGATTGAAGAGGCATCAAAGGAGGATTAGGAGAAATAACTGAAAATGCATTATCACAAATGTAATCAGAAAGATAGGATGGTGCATTGTGTGTGCGTGAAGATCTTCTAGGTCCTTCTACTGGAGATAACACAACTGCTGGCACAGAATTGTCTTGCGTAGGAGGTGAATGACTAGAATAAGGAGAGGTGTGAGATGAGGTAGTAGAAGGAGGACATGGTATGGGAGAAGTAGGGGCAGAATCATGTCTAACAGTGCTGTGGAGATTGAGAAGAGAGGGAATCAGAAATCTGGGGTGTAGGTTTAATAGGTGTTGTAGGAGAAACAGAATGGAATGACTGGGGGATAGGTTGGCTAGGCAGAAAGACCTCACTAGGTGGAAAACAAGCCGGAAATAGTTTTGTTAAAGGTGTAGCATAGGCAAAAGGAAAAATGGACTCATAGAACTTCAAATCCCTTGAAATAAGAATCTTATTTGACTCTAAATCTAGAATCTTGTATCCCTTTTTTTCAAAAGGATACCCTAAGAAAACACCTGGTAAAGCTCTAGGAGACAACTTGTCCCTATATCTTGCTAAAGTAGAGATAAAACAGAGAGATCCAAAAGGTTTGAGATGAGTGTAGGATGGTAATTTGTTGTGTAACACCTGATAAGGAGATTTACCATTTAAGACCTTAGAGGGAAATCTATTGATCAAATAAGTTGATGTTAGCAAACCATCCCCCCAAAACTTCTTTGGAAGATAAGACTGGTATAACAAAGCACGACAAGTCTCCAAAAGATGCTTTTGTTTTCTTTCCACCACCCCATTTTGTTGAGGGGTGGCTGTGCATGAAGTTTGATGTATTATTCCTTTTGAAGAAAAATAGTCTGATTGAATACTCCCAGTCCGTAACACATAGGCTTTATCTGAATGAATGATTTTAACCTTGGTTGCAAATTGTCTTTCCACAAGATTGAGAAAAGTTTTAAGAGCAGAAAAAGCATTGGATTTGGTAGATAAAAGAAATGTCCAGGTTCCTCTTGAAAAATCATCTACAATGGACAAAAAATATTTTTCCCTTTTGTAAGTAGGTACTTTGTAGGGCCCTTAGGTGTCAATGTGTAACAATTCAAAACAGTTCTTGGTGGTGATATTACTAATAGGAAAGGGTAATTTTGTTTGTCGTTCCATAGGGAAAATCTCACAAGGAAACTCTTGGGATTTCTGGAGAGAATAAGTGATTCCATGTATCATTCTCATAGCTGAATAAGGGAGATGTCCTAAACGATAATGTCATAGCTTGCTTGAACTAAAATTTTCAGAAATTGGATTTATTTTATTCATAGCAGAAACTTCATGGCAAGAAACACTGCCAGTTACAGACTCTAAAACAGACTCAGACCTTGGACAAGGAGACTCAATAATAGACTTAGACTCAACAAAACTGCAAGAATTAATAGGAGTTCTAGAGACACCAGACTGAATGAAACTAGACTTAGAAGCAATAGACTTGTATGGCTTGGGTAGAGTTGTGTTATCTTCCAGTAGATGCACATAGAGGCCTGCAGATACTTCACCAAACATCAGAAGACTCTTCAGGAAAAGGCCCTGTAACAAGCAACCAACTTTGTTAAAAATGACATTGCAATCCAATTATTTACAAAGCTGACTAACCGACATTAAATTGTGTTTGAAAGAAGGCACATAAAGCATATTGTGCAATTCAATATCTGAAGATAAGTAAAGACTGCCCCAAATAGCAGACTCTTACTCTATAGGAATTTGGTAGGTTCACAAAAATAGGGATAGTTAACTCTTTTATATCGTGGAGAAGAGTTTTGTCAAATGTCATGTGTTGTGATGCTCCGGAATCAATTATCCAAGGATTAGAAACTATAGAAGAAAAACAAGATTTAAAAGCATGCATAACAACACTTATACGAGCAAAGTTGGCAGTCACATCGATTTCAGAACCTGAGGCAACAATAGTATTGGGCTGCACTGATTGTAGCATCTGAATCAGCTGGTCACATTGTTCTTTTTTGAAGCCATGAGAGTATGTGATTATTCCTGATGAAGAACCTGAAACCTCTCATTCCTCTGTAGTCACCAGATTTGCTTGTCCATTACCATATGTCCTTTTAAGCTTAGTAAACTTGAAATTCTGAGGGTATCCATGTAACTTGTAGCATTTATCCTTCTCATGCCTAGGTTTTTGCAATACTTGGAAAACAAACTGCTTCTTCTCATTTCCATGTTACTGCTCATGTTATTTCTACTGAACTCATTGTTGTTCTGTAACGACCCGGTCCGTCGTTACGTAGAACCTGCATTATAATTACTATTCTTGACTTTTCATAGGTTAGTTATACTGTTATTGATGTGTTAGAGTTGGTAGGATTGAAATCGGAATGGTTGTAGTGAGAGTTTAGCCACTTAGTCTTTAAAAATAGCCTTAAAATGGGAAAAAGTTAACTGAGGGTTGACTTATTGGTAAACGACCTCGGAATGCGGATTTTATGGCTCATATAGCTTCGTTAGGTGATTTGGGACTTAGGAGTGTGTTCGTAATATTTTTGTGAGGACCGGTGTAGAATTAGGCTTGAATTGGCGAAAGTTAGTTTTTGGTGATTTTCGATCGGCAGTGAAAAATAGGCTATCAGGGTCGGAATGGAATTCAGAAGTTGGAACAGGTTCATAATGTCATTTTGGATGTGTGTGCAAAATTTTAGGTCAATTGAACTTGTTTTGGATAGTTTCGGCATTATTGATGGATTTTAGAAATATCAAAGTTCTTAGGCTTGAATCCGATGTAAATTTGGTGTTTTGATGTTAGTTTTGGTGCTTTGAGAGTGCAACTAAGTTCAAATGATATTATGGGATATGTTGGTAAGTTTGGTTGGGGTCCCGAGGGGCTCGGAATTTGATGTCGGGTGGTTAACGGGTATTTTTGGACTTAGAGAATTGCTGGTTTTCTGGTTTGGGTGCAACAGACTTTTACTCTCTGCGATTGCGTAGGGGGAGCCGTTATCGCGTAGTTCAATCAATAGGGACAGAATTTTCACACTCTACGATCGCATAAGTGTGCTCGCGATCGCAGAGGTCGAGCAGGTCAAGTATTGAGATCGCGTGGCCTTGCCTGCTATCGCGTAGGGTCATGACAGGCACGTGGGGGTGAGGTCAAAGGGTATTCGTGATTGCGTGCAGTTGGTTGCGATCGCGTGAGGTTGAGCTTCTGTGAACCGCGATCGCGTGGCTTTTGTTGTGATCACAGTGAAGAAATCACTAGGCAGTATATAATTAAACCCTCCGCGACTTAAACCCTTTTTACACCATTTTTGTACGGACAGAGAGCTTTGGGGGTGATTTTTGAGGAGGGAAATCATTTTTCTTCATAGAGGTAAGTGTTTTGGACCTTAAAACTCAATTATGGATGATTATAGAACATAATATCAGTGTTAAATTCACAAAAATCAGTAGAAAGAGGAGGTTTAGGGCTTGAGATTATGAGACCTTTAGGGATTTATTTGAGGGCTCAAACGAACTTCGATTTTAGTGTTCTTTATATGTACGGACTCGTGAGATGATGAAGAACAGTTTGGTATAATAATTTCTGAGTTTTGGGACGTGGGCCCAAGGGTTGGGTTTTGACTAATTTTGGGTTTTGAGTTAAATTTGGTACTTTTCAATTGGAATTCATTCCTTAAGCATAATTTGATGATAAAAATCTGAACTTGGTAGATTTGGAACACTCAGAGGCCGGATTTAGAGGCAAAGACACTGCGTTAGCCGGTTTTTGAGGTAAGTAACGTTTCCAAACTTGGTTATGAGAGTTCGAAACCCCGAGCTAAATGATTTATGACTATTGTTGAGGTGACGCACTTGCCAAGTGACGGGCGTGCGGGCGTGCACCGAGTATTTGCGGCCTGTCTTATCCCACGACACCGCTTAGTGATTATTCGCTGATGATATCTGTGCTTCTGTTAATGTGGTAATTGTGAACCTGTTAGAAATCATGTTAAGTATAAATGCTAGGCTTCACGCCAAAAATGCTGAGACCTGAGTGGTTGTATATTACTGTCTCATTTTGTGATTATTTGATGTCATATAATCATTCCTGTTATAACATATCACTTCATATCTCAGTCTCAATATTGTTAATTACATGCATACTTATCATTGTGTCGGGCTGATGAAGGCATTTGTGATCCATGTGAGTGAGAATAAAGAGTAATGACTGAGTGAGACCGAGAGCCTGTTATTGAGATAGTTATGAGAATGGACTGCACACTGCAACGATATTTAAATTATGCCTTCGTTGTCTTGATATGGCGCTTGGGCCACTAGGGTCCCTCCGGAGTCTTTACACCCCCAGTGAGCGCATTGATGATGAGGGATGGATCCTTCCTGGGCATGGATCTTGTCCGAAGCTGAGTTTATGTGAGGGATGGATCTTCCCTGGGCATGGATCTTGTCCGAAGCTGATGTTATGAGAGGGATGGATCTTCCCTGGATATGGAAATTGTCCGAATGTTGCATTCCGGAGATGGATCTTCTCCGTAGGGGCTGGACTGGAATTTTCCTCAGTACAGAGTGACTACAGTCACCAGTGTTTATGCATATTCCGGGATGGAACTTCCCTGGGCCTGAGAGCCATATATAGTACTGAGTGGAATTTTGTGGGAGAGCCGTGAGCATTATGTGCATATCCATACTGGTTTCATACATATATTTTATGATGGCATGTAGAGTATACTGGCATACTTGGCATATTTACTCATCCTGATAAACTGTTAGCATGTCTAAATTCTACACATTATTTATTGTGAAATTTTGAGGTTTTGTCTGTCACTACTTCTCAGCCCATAGTTTGGGTTCATTATTTCTGAGTTGGTGTACTCACGTTACCCCCTGCACCTTGTGTGCAGATCCAGGTACACTGGGACCCGGTAGTGGATATTGAGCAGTGGTCAGCATTTTCATTGGAGTTGTCGATGTAGCAGTTGGGGATCACGACCTCGTCTTCTCTTTCTTATTCGACATGTTGTTCTTTATTTTGAGACAATGTTGTCCATTTCTCCCTTTCTTTGCTTTATGTTATAGTAGCTCATGACTGAGTGACACCGGATCTGGGGTTGGAGGTTTAAATTTAGTTTTCAAATATTGTTTTAACTTCAGATTCTTAGTATTATTAATAAATTCATTTAAAAATTGCATTTTTACTGGAAATGGAATTTAGCTTAGTTAAAAAGGGAGGCTTGCTTGGTTCCACGACATGCGCCATCACGACTTCGAAATTGGGTCGTGACAAGATGGTATCAGAGCGCTAGGTTAAATAGGTCTCACCAGTCATGAGCAGGTTAGTAGAGTCTTGCGGATCGGTACCGAGACGTCTATACTTATCTTCAAGAGGCTACAGAACCCTTAGGAAGAATCCCACATTATTGAATTCTGTCGTGCGACTCTGTTGAACTCTGAAACTAAACTTCTGTTGTTTTCATTCTCTCACAGATGGTGAGGAATCATTCTACTGATCGTGGTAATCAGACATCGGCAGGACCAACTGGAGGTCGAGGCCGAGGTCGAGGCCGTGGCAGATGGAGGGGTGCAGCCCACTTAGCAGCCGGGGCAGTACCTGTGGACCCTCCCACTAAACATGATCAGGTTCCCGCAGTTGAGGTTCCAGCGGAAGAGGCTCAGGCACCAGCAGTGCCCATTGTGATTCCGGGTCTTCACGAGACCCTACACCAGATTTTGACGGTGTGCACCAGCCTGGCACAGGTCGTCGTTGTGTCGACTACTCCTACTACTTCTCAGGCCGGGGGAGGCACTCAGACTCCAGCTGCCCGGACACCTGAGCAGGTTACTCAGGGGCTTCAGACACCTGGGACAGCTCCAGTCCATCCGGTTGCCCCAGCCCAAGACTTTGTGGTCCCCGCGTTGGCAGATGATGAGCAGCACAGGTTAGAGAGATTTAGTAGACTCCAGCCTCCGATTTTTAGTGGTATTGAGGGCGAGGACGCCCATGGCTTTTTGGACAAGTGTCAGAGGATCCTTCACACAACAGGGATACTGGAGGCTAGTGGGGTCCCATTTACTACCTTCCAGTTCGCAGGAGCTGCACTCGCTTGGTGGGAGGCCTATGAGAGGCGTAGACCTGCTGATGCAGCGCCCTTCACCTGGCGTCAGTTCTCCATTCTATTCTTGGAGAAGTATATACCGCAGTCCCGCAGGGAGGAGCTGCGCAGGGAGTTCGAACAGTTGCGCCAGGAGGCCATGACTGTAACACAATATGAGATGAGGTTCTCCGAGTTGGCCCGTCATGCTATTTGGCTAGTTCTCACAGATAGGGAGAGAATCAGGAGGTTCGTTGATGGCCTCACTTATCAGCTTCAGATTTTGCTGACTAGGGAAAGGGTATCTGGCGCTTCTTTCTAGGAGGTGGTTGACATTGCCAGAGAGATTGAGTCGGTTCGCCGCCAGGAACGGATCGAGAGGGAGGCCAAGAGGTCTCGACGATCTGGGAATTTTTGTGGGGTTTCTTCAGAGGGCAACCTCAGCCCGGCAGAGGCCGTCCATTCAGGCAGGCTCAGCTAGGTCGCTCAGGTTATCGTGGTGGATCGGTTGGTCACGATCCTCATAGTTCGCATCAGGTGCAACCATCTTTCAGTGCCCTGCCAACTCAGAGTTCATCTTGGGCAACATCGGTTCAGAGTTCATCTATTCCTGGTTCTTCCAGTGGTTATCCTGGTGCTAGGGGTTCCCTTCAGTCCCCAGTGCCATTCTCCGAGAGAGGTTGCTTTGAGTGTGGAGATGTGGGCCATATTAAGAGGTTTTGCCCTCGTCTTGCGAGACATACTTATCAGCAGAGGATTCAGCCCGCGGTTTTAGAATCAGTAGCTACACCGCCCACCCAGGCAGCTAGAGGTGGGGGTCAGGCAGGTAGGGGCCGCCCAAGAGGGGGAGGTCGATCCGGTGGTGATCAGGCCCAATTTTATGCATTCCCAGCCAGACCGGATGAGATGTCTTCTGATGCCGTAATCCCAGGTATTGTTTCAGTCTGTCACGAGAAGCTTAAGTTTTAATTGATTCCTGTTTTTCATGTTCATCATAATTTAGCCCATTCTCTGGATACGCCCCGTGAATCTTTTGTTACATCTGTTCATGTGCTCGCCCTTGTGGGTGATGTTGTTGTTACGGACCGTGTGTGTCGGTTGTGTGTGGTAGGGGCTCTGGAGACCCGGGTGTGTGCATGGTAAGGTTATTCAGCGGTTGATGGCTTTTGGAACAACCCTTGGCACGTTCAAGGATGAACGTTTATTTAAGAGGGGGAGAATGTAACGACCCGGTCCGTCGTTACATAGAACCTGCATTATAATTACTATTCTTGACTTGTCATAGCTTGAATATCGGAATGGTTGTAGTGAGAGTTTAGCCACTTAGTCTTTAAAAATAGCCTTAAAATGGAAAAAAGTTAACCGAGGGTTGACTTATTGATAAACAACCTCGGAATGCGGATTTTATGGCTCAGATAGCTTCGTTAGGTGATTTGGGACTTAGGAGTGTGTTCGTAATATTTTTGTAAGGACCGGTGTAGAATTAGGCTTGAATTGGCAAATGTTAGTTTTTGGTGATTTTCGGTCGGCAGTGGAGAATAGGCTATCAGGATCAGAATGGAATTCCAGAAGTTGGGACAGGTTCGTAATTTCATTTTGGATGTGTCTGCAAAATTTCAGGTCAATCGGAGTTGTTTTGGATAGTTTCGGCATCATTGGTGGATTTTAGAAATATCAAAGTTCTTAGGCTTGAATCCGATGTAAATTTGGTGTTTTGATGTTAGTTTTGATGCTTTGAGAGTGCAACTAAGTTCGAATGACGTTATGGAATATGTTGGTAAGTTTGGTTGGGGTCCCGAGGGGCTTGGGATTTGATGTCGGGTGGTTAACGGACATTTTTGGACTTAGAGAATTGCTGGTTTTCTGTTTTTGGTGCAGCAGACTTTTACTCTCTGCGATCGCGTAGGGGGAGCCACGATCGCGTAGTTCAATCAAGAGGGGCAGCATTTTGACACTTTGCGATCGCATAAGTGTGCTCGCGATCGCAAATGTCAAGCAGGTCAAGTATTGCGATCGCGTGGCCTTGCCTGCTATCGCGTAGGGTCATGACAGACGCGTGGGGGTGAGGTCAAAGGGTCTTCGCGATCGCGTGCATTTGGTTGCGATCGCGTGAGGTTGAGCTGCTGTGAACCGCGATCGCAGTGAAGAAATTACTGGGCAATATATAATTAAACCCTCCACGTCTTAAACGCTTTTACCACCATTTTTGTATGGACAAAGAGCTTTGGGGGTGATTTTTGAAGAGGGAAATCATTGTTCTTCATAGAGGTAAGTGTTTTGGACCTTAAAACTCAATTATGGATGACTATAGAACATAATATCAGTGTTAAATTCACAAATATCAGTTGTGAACAACTAATTTTTGACCACACCCAAATTCTATATTATTTTGGTGTAAATATTTCTTAAAGGTCTAATATTAATATTTTAAATTTTTATCTTACTCTTAATAGGTTTTGCTTAAGAAAATTAAAAACTACAAAAAAATACTCACATTCTTAAAGTATAGATTTTTTTTATTTAAGAAAAGAAAATTATTATTACAAATATATATATATATATATATATGGGGTATCTTTTAGTTAGAATTGTAATAAGTAAACTACTATATCTTTTTTGTATAATTTAAACTATAGTGTAAATATTTAGTTTTCTTATGTATATGACATTTACGTCTCAAAGTAGTTGGCTAATATTTTTAGCTATATATATATATATATATATATATATAAACAAAAGATAATAACAAAAAGAACATAAAAAAAAAATATTTCTCCAAAACTATCCATTCCCTCACTTTACCTCCCCACAAATCCTAACTCCCTCACGTTCCGATCCCCACTTCCCCACTTTCTTCACATAAGTTACAAAGCACATACACATCTATATAATAGGACTTGCATCTGTAAAAAAAAAAAAAAAAAACAGACGAACGATTAAAAAAAAAAGGCAGCCATTCCCTTTTGAAAAAAAAAACTCAACAAATCCTCTAATCTCCTAACATAGGAGAGAACAACCTCACCCCAATTTCAATTTCCTGAATTCGACCACCCTTCAATTCCTCCTTACTGACTTCTTCTTATTTGTTTACTCAATTGAAAAGAATCTACCACACACAAAAGAGAAAGAGACAAACGAACAAGAAAAGGAAAAATCACAAAGAAAAAAAAAAAAAAGTAACGTACATTAGAGAGGGAACGAAACAGTAGATTTTGGGGGTTTTCTTCTTTGATTTAAAGTTTTTAAAAAAAAAATTCAAAGATATATATATTTCCTCTTCCCAACTTCAATTTTGATTTTTAATTATGGAGTTTGGTTGATTCGAGTTTGTCGCGGTTCGAATTCTCCATTCGAGGTATCCATTTCCGGTCGCTGTTCCTGTTAGAAGCTCAAATTTCAGCAGCTTTTTTCTTCCATTCAAGTTCGTTCTTAAGGTTCTTATGCTTGTATTCACTTTCGGCATTAAACCAAAGCTTTGCGCATTCAGGTGGATAAGTTTTGGTGGTGGTTGAAGGTAAAGACACTTCTCTTCTATACTTAATGAGATGATTGTTATGAAGTTAAGTGTATACATTATTATGTTTTTGTGCATCTTCTCTTTTTTGCTTGGGATGTTTTGCTGATGAAAATAGATAGTCCATGTGAAATCTTTAGTTTCATTTGTTTGAATCTCTACGGACAGGCAAAACAAAGCAAAGGAAAACTTGTTCTCTGTTCTTGCATGAATGTTTATGAAATATTAGAAAAATCTAAAAAGAAAACTTAATATCGAATTACAAACCATTTTGGGTTCTTTGTTATATTTATTCTTTCTTCTCTATTGTTTCTAGCAAGAGTAAATGTGGAGGATTTGATTTAGGATAGAACTGATCACATTTTTCATTTAAGATACTTAGTCGGTTTAGTTTAATTAGTATATTGACTATAAAAAAAAAATTATTTTTCATAATTCTTAAATCTTCATGTTTGATCTCAAAGATTTAATAATCACGAACATCATGGAAATGCCTTTAGGCGGGTTTGAAATTATCATCGTGATTATGTACACGTTCGCGTGACATAATTATGATTTTTCCAAAGTAAATTCAAGGTATGCGTTCGCGAGCCTTTGACCAAACTTTTTCTTAATAAACTAAGTGTTGAGAATTGTGTACACATACGCATGATATGATTCTTGACGCGTCAAACTAAACGAGTATACGTACGCGTAACTCGTCTTAAGATAATTCCTTAATTACAAATAATCAAGCAATTAAAAGCGGTAAAAGATAAAAAGCACATAAATAAATATCACGGATATGAAAGAGACGAATAAATGGAATATTCTACAATACTTGAAAGACTTTAGATGTACTTTAAATATTAGCCCATGTGTTCATACCCGAACCTTGGATTGATATGTTTAAGTAATAAAGGGTCATGTGCGCATTCCCGTGCCTCGATGCCTTTCAATTTAAAATAATTATGTTTTAATCATGTGTGCATTCTGTACCTTGGTTTAACATTCAATTTCAAAAAATACCTTATGTGCTTGTGTGCGTACCGCATCTTGGTGAACACAATTAACAAAATATAATAATTAATTAAAAGGTAATAAATAAGCCATAATCAATAAAATACAAGAATAACTAAAAAATAATTTAAGCCTTACATCAGTCAATAAAGCGACCGTGCTAGAACCACGGGACTCGAGGGGTGCCTTACACCTTCCCCTCAGTCAACAGAATTCCTTACTCAGTCTTCTGTTTTCGTAGACCATGAATTATGAGTCAAATGTTCCTTTTGATAAGGGATTCAATAAAAGGTGACTTGGAACACCAAAACTCAATTTCAAGTGGCGACTCTAGATAATAAATAATCCATTTTTAAAATGTCACTTTAATTGGAAAAACTCTTCTAACTCAACCACGTAAAAGGGTGGTGAGGAAAAAAAGAGGTGTGACATAAGTAGAAATAGGAGGTTCAGGAATTGAGATTATGAGACCTTTAAGGATTTATTTAAGGGTCAAATAAACTCCGATTTTAGTGTTCTTTATATGTACGGACTCGTGAGATGATGAAGAACAATTTGGTATAATAATTTCTGAGTTTCGGGATGCAGGTCCGGGGGTCGGGTTTTGACTAATTTCCGGGTTTGAGCTAAATTTGGTACTTTTCAATTGGAAATCATTCCTTAAGCATAATTTGATGATAAAAATATGAACTTGGTAGATTTGGAGCACTCAGAGGCCGGATTTAGAGGCAAAGGCACTGCGTTAGCCAGTTTTGAGGTAAGTAACGTTTCCAAAATTGGTTCTGAGGGTTCGAAACCCCGAGCTAAATGATTTATGACTATTGTTGAGGTGACGCACTTGCCAAGTGACGAGCGTGCGGGCGTGCACCTAGTATTTGCGGCCTGGCTTATCCCACGACACCGCTTAGTAATTATTCGCTGATGATATCTGTGTTTTTGTTAATGTGGTAATTGTGAACCTGTTAGAAATCATGTTAAGTATAAATGCTAGGCTTCACGCCGAAAATGCTGAGACCCGAGTGGTCGTATATTACTGTCTCATTTTGTGATTATTTGATGTCATATACTCAGTCCTGTTATAACATATCACTTCATATCTCAGTCTCAGTATTGTTAATTACATGCATACTTATCATTGTTTCGGGCTGATGGAGGCATTTGTGATCCATGTGAGTGAGGTTGAAGAGTAATGACTGAGTGAGGCCGAGAGCCTGTTATTGAGACAGTTATGAGAATGGACTGCACACTGCAACAATATTTAAATCATGCCTTCGTTGGCTTGATATGGCGCTTGGGCCACTAGTGCCCATCCAGAGTCTTTACACCCCAAGTGAGCGCATTGATGGTGAGGGATGGATCCTCCCTAGGCATGGATCTTGTCCGAAGCTAAGGTTGTGTGAGGGATGGATCTTCCCTGGGCATGGATCTTGTCCGAAGCTGATGTTATGAGAGGGATGGATCTTCCCTGGATATGGAAATTGTCCGAGTGTTGTATTCCGGAGATGGATCTTCTCCGTGGGGGCTGGAATGGCCTTTTTCCTCAGTACGGAGTGACTACGGTCACCAGTGTTTATGCATATTCCAGGATGGAACTTCCCTGGGCCTGAGAGCCATATATAGTACTGAGTGGACTTCTGTGGGAGAGCTGTGAGCACTATGTGCATATCCATACTGATTTCATACATATATATTTTATGATGGCATGTAGAGTATACTTGCACACTTGGCATGTTTACTCATCCTGATAAACTGTTAGCATGTCTAAATTCTACATATTATTTGTTGTGAAATTTTGAGGTTTTGTCCGTCACTACTTCTCAGCCCATAGTTTGGGTTCGTTACTTCTGAGTTGGTGTACTCACGTTAACCCCCTGCACCTTGTGTGCAGATCCAAGTGCATTGGGACCTGGTAATGGATATTTAGCAGCGGTCAGCGTTTTCATTGGAGCTGTCGAGGTAGCAGCTGACGATCGCGACCTCGTCTTCTCTTTCTTATTCTACCTGTTGTTCTTTATTTTGAGACAATGTTGTCCATTTCTCCCTTTATTTGCTTTATGTTATAGTAGCTCATGACTGAGTGACACCGGATCCAGGTTGGAGGTTTAAATTTAGTTTTCAAATATTGTTTTAACTTCAGATTCTTAGTATTATTAATAAATTCGTTTAAAATTCGCATTTTTACTGGAAATGGAATTTAGATTAGTTAAAAAGGAAGGCTTTCCTGGTTCCACGACATGCGCCATCACGACTCCGAAATTGGTTCGTGACATGTTGCTCTGTACAGACCCTCGTGGAGTCATAACATTGAAGGCTGCAGATTCGGAAGATACTTGAAGGACAATGTGTATTTCCCTCCGTCTCTATTCATGAAGGATTAGAGAGTAGGCTTGTGCTGTAGAAGGTAAAGGCTTCATCATCAAGGTATTTCCTCGAATAGCAGAATATACTTCATTCAAGCCCATCAAAAACTGGATAAGATGCTGGTCTTCATTCATCTTGAAGTTATGTTCCTTGGCCCCACATTTGCATTCACAACTGCAAATCATAAAGGTATTCATCTCCTTCAATTGATCCCAAATCCTTTTCATCTTTGTGAAATATCCATCCACATCAGTAGTTACCTGAGACATTCTGTTGAGTTCCCTTTGTAACTGGAACATTTTAGTTCCATCAGCCTGCCCATACCTTTGTCCTAATTCTTTCCATAAATCTTCTGCATTTTGTGAATAGATTACACTCTTTGCAATGTCCTTACTTAGAGAGTTAAGTAGGCATGCTATAACCATATCATTACACCTCAACCATTGAGTGAACAAAGGTGTATCAGCTGATGGTTTTGAGCATTTTCCATTGACGAATCCTAGCTTATTTTTAGCTGAGAGAGAAATCAGAACCCTTCTCCAATTTCCATAACTACTTCCATCAAAAATCGTATTGATCAGATTCATCCCAAGAGAATCTGCTGAAGTTGAGAAAGAAGGGATGAGAAGGATAAAGCTTCTCAGGGACTGTGACAACACCAACAGTTGCTGAAGAAATTTCAGGAGGTGTGCTTGAATCTCCCATTTCGAACAAATGTCACAAAACAGAACTGAAGCAGAAAAGGGGAAATGGAGACAAAAAAAATTGAAGAAAGGGAACAAGGAAGATCAACAAAAGGGCAGAAAACGATATCGTTCTAGAGCTGCTGCTCTGATACCATGATGGAAAAGGAGAAATCCATATAGAATTTTCAATTGTAATTTTCATTCCTTGTGTGTGTCTGTACATCGGCAGGCTCATATTTATACAAGTATTTTAATGAATAAAAGAAATGCTAAATGAAATAAGAAATCCCTTAACTAACTCTGACATTCCTAACAGATATGTACATACACTATCTAGAAGCTTCTAATATTCCCTAAGATAAGAACAAAAAATGATTAAAACAAATACAATTTGATGAGGAAATTTTGGGCTTGATAAATGAGATAGCAGCAGGCCCAAGAGCTTGTCAGTCCAATAACATATGACTGAGTCCAATAACACAATAAGCATTTTCTCCGCATATTCTTCTAAGACTACGGCTCCGACGGAAGCTCCGGTAACAAATGTCAACCCAATGTGAAGACTTTTTCGACTATAATGCATGCTTTATGCAAGCGCGGACGTGTTGATGAGGCGTTGGGTATGTTAGAAAGGATGGAAAAGGAGAATGTTGAACCGGATGCTATAGTGTTTAACACGCTGATTTCGGGGCTTAGAAAGCAACGGAGAGTTGACGAGGGGATTGAGATGTTCAAGAAAGTAATGCTGAAAGGTTGTGATCCGAATCCAGGGACATATCAGGAGGTGTTGTATGCTTTGCTTGATGCTAAGAGGTATTTGGAGGCAAAAGATTTTATGCCTGTTATGATTTATAAGAGGGTAAATCCAAGTTTTGAGTCCTATAAGCTGTTGATACATGGCCTTTGTAATGGGAAGCTTCTTGGCGATTTAGACTGGGTGTTGAGGCATATGGTGAGACACGGATTTGTGCTGAGGATGGGTATGTGGAGGCAGATTCTTGGTTGCTTGTTTCCCCATGGAGATTGTTGTACTACCTGTTCTTATGAAGAATTAAATTCTTGCAGACTAATCTACAAGCATTGGAAACATATATAATGGAATGGTATTACAAGTCCCTAAATACATTAATTTTAGTATGTTAAAGTTGCAGAGAAATGGTTGAAAGCATAGGTTCTATATACTTCATAGGCTAGCTCATAGCAGCCATGACTCCCAACTTTGTCAATGCATAACTCTAGCTCATAATTCTGTTACATTTCTGCTAGGGTTACTTTCTCTTCTTTGGGCTCCCCTGTTCATGTCCTCGGGAACATAACATCTTCCGGCCGACCAAGTCACCCCATGAGCAGCCTCGCCTTCCGTCATCTTGGCTTTTCCTTTTGACATTTTTTTATACAAGGATTATTTTCAGGGATTATTGTGCGAACAAGGAGGATGAGTAAAGATGAAGAAAATTGCAAAAATTGAAGAATTTGGACTCAAGGAACAAAGAAGAGCAAAAATGAGGCATGCAGAAGAAAATGCGGACCGCATAAATATTTTGCAAACAGAATATGTTTTAGTGCCTGTTGTATGGTTACATAGAGGTTTGCTTCACCTGGGGTGCATGGCAATGCTATTTTTGTTCTTCTTTGGCAGATGTTATGGTGCAACGTGCAGTTCTCTGAAGAAACCTTTGCAGAAAAACATATCGACTTTAGCATCTGAGGCTTGAGAGGGTAAGAACCAAATATTCCGAATTCCAACTACAACTGCAACTTGAAGTTTCATAGAGTTGGAGAAAACCTGACATTTGCTTCTTTCCTTTGACAACAGTTCCTTTTTCACCATACAAGGTTTTAGGAGATCGTGAAAGTTCCTCCCTCTCCCTCTTGAGTTGTCGATGCACCCGAACTAACATGAATTACTCAAAAAGGCATTTGAGTTGTGAGGACCTTTTGTAAGGTATGATTTCTTCCTTTGCGAAGTTGGTTAGATATTTATATTTCAAATACACTATTTAATAAGTATATTTACATATCTTTAAAGAAACTTATACTCATTGATAGGGGCACACGCAATGCGCCCTACGACTAGTATATACATTTTTATTTTTGGGTAAAAACAGTGAAGTATTACCATAGACAAACCAAATATTTACACATAGAGAGCACTTTAGAGAATTTATCCACCACGTTCACACACACACACACACATATATATATATATGTGTGTGTGAACGTGCATTGCATGTTAATAATGGCACGTGACGATTTAAACATTTATTTATATGAAGGAACAATATAATTTAATTAATAAAAGAAATTTTGTGTATAATAAGACAACAATCATCTAAATGCCAAAAAATATTATTACATTACCATAATACATGAATTTAAAATAAAAGGACATCATCAAAACTTACACAAATGATCAATTTTGTCATAGTAGTTAAATGATTATGTATTATTGTCTAAAAGTATTTAATGTGATGATATCTTAACGACCACTTCTTTGTGGACAATATCTTTTGTGTACGTTTCCTCCTAATGCTTTGGTTGCTCTGCCTTAACCAAAACTCTTGTTGTCGATCTTGATATTCCTCCTGAAAGGGCAACATACAATTGTTCGTGCAAGAAAATATATTGCGGTAAAAATATAATCAAATATTTAGTATGTTTGTCCTTGTGCTTTATTTATTATATTTGCAAAACATAAACATACTAAAAATTATTTTCACACAAATTTAAAAGGATATTCCTTAGTTTCGGAAGACGAAAGTTGAATTCAGGAATAATAATATACTTTGAAGCACATTGACCAGTATCATAATTTTTGCATGTATAATGTTATTGTCAAAACTTCTATATATCATAACTTGCACTGGGTTCCAAAACTCTTTGCGACCTCATCACTTTAATCTCCAGAAGAGACTTTGAGTCTCCTAAATCTTTCATATCAAACTGGGTTCTTAATCTTCTCTTAAGCTCATTTATCGAAGCTGAGAGACTTCTTATCTGCTTTCACGTGAAAATGGGATAATGTAAAAATGCCTTTGAAAGGCAACTAGTGAGAGGGATTACTTGCTAACGTATCCCTAAGGGCATATCGTCTAAGTCCAGGAGTTAGTGCATTGGATTCCTGGGCAACTGCATCTAGTAGAGTTGACTTAACACCAAGCAAATCTCCTTTCTAGTCTAGGACTTATAGCTTTGGAAATTAAATTAGTCCTGCAACTCCCCTAGCTGCACATGAATGCACAGAGAAGGCACTCGCTCGGGTTCTTTATTTCAAAATAGTGATACGCTCTAAAAAAGTAAAGGAGAAGCTTCCATTCTAGAAGCTACCGCTTCTCCCGCTCCTCAAAAGCCCACAGGAACGGAGTTGATGCTCCTACATCCATAGCATGAGTAGTTAAAGCAAGTGATTTTCTTATCGATTATTGTAGATTAATAAGACCCAAAACCGGTAGCGAGTAGAATAAAGAAGTTGCTTCTAGAATGCCGATTCTCTAAGAATAAGTGTGTTTCACGACGAGTCCAGCTCGTAGTGACCCTAAGACTGTGTTATGGCGAACTGGGAATGCCTTCCAAGTCTATAGTCTTATAAAGTAGTAATGCCGCATTCCCTCTTCAGTTATAGTGAAATTTCTCAGGGCTCTTCTCTCTGGCCTTACTTAAATAAATATGAGTTCCTGCTTCTAGCTAGCTCAATCAGTGCGCTGGAATTCCGTTCTTTCAATCTCTCCGCCATTCTCCTTTACTTTTTTAGAGCGTATCGCTATTTTGAAATTAAAAAAAGGTTTATGGATGAAGTAATCGGAATGACAAGTGGTTACGGTTGTGGAAAGCGGAGAAAGTAGGGAACCGTCGGTTACCTTAGCGAGCCCCTTTATTCTGAATTAAAGAATTCAGAATCAATCAAATCTCCCCAAGTAGGATTCAAACCTACGACCAATCGGTTAACAGCCGACCGCTCTACCACTGAGCTACTGAGGAACAACAGGAGATTTGATCTCATAGAGTTCAATTACCGTTCCCAACCCATGACCAATATGAGCTCGAAGCTTCTTTCGTAACTCCCGGAACTTCTTCGTAGTGGCTCCCTTACATGCCTCATTTCAGAGGGAACCTCAAAGTGGCTTCAGTTCGTAAAAGCTTAAGCTTAAGAGCTTTATCCATAAGTAATGAGAGGAGACTTTTAGAACCCTCATGCCTTCTATGGAGACAGAGATCTTACTGCTACCTCCGAGTCTGACAATCTAGTCTTCTAGGCTTTTCGCTTTTAGAATCCTCTTTCTCTCTGATCCTTCGTGCGTTCTTTATCCTATTCCGATTCGATNGCCCATCAGCCTACTTTGCCAAGAGGTGGCAGGAGTGTGCTATTACATAAGCTATTAAGCATATTTAAGCTTTTCAGTAGCATGACGAGCATATTTTTCTTCAAAATCAACCTATATACAATGGAAAGATCAACTTAGTCTATTATATATACGGTGACACTAACATACGTAAGAAATAATAAACTTGACAACAAACATGTATAGTAGAAGGCCGTTTGGTATTAAAGTATTTAAATATTCTTTTTAGTAGTAGTTATTGGTACCATTTTCTACTAAGTCAAAAACAGGAAAACATTTTGTTTTTACCATAAAATTTTGCAATCAATATTTTTTTTAGTTGAACAACATAGTCATTTTTGCTAGCTAAGATATCATTTTAATTCTATGATGCGATTTGCACAAATTGCATTTTAATCTAATGATAGAAATATTTCTCTGATTAATGCACTACTATTTTCATTGAGATTAATAACTAAGTGTTCAGGAAGAACTAAATCATCTTTTATCGGATGCTCTTATTCGTTTTCGCATGAAGCAAGAGACACTGAATACTGGATCAGTTCTTATACTAAATAATCTAAACTAAAATAATCGAAATTTTCAGTTGAATCTTTTTCATTTAAGGTCAGAAGTATAACTTTGGCAAGCTAGCTTTTACAGTCTCTGCTTTTGTCGAATTTGGAACTACGGGTAGTACTTGACAAAAATTACCTCCCAGACCATTAATTTTTTACCAAACGGTTCATTAATATCCAATATATCTCTAGAGCTCCGTTTGATACTTAGCCATAAGTGCGTCATCCCTTATTATCAATTTTTCTTTCCTTATAAATTTAGCATCATTGATCTGCTTTGATATATTTGCGAGGGTTATTTAAGTTGTTTGAAGAGGTATATAAAATCTAAAGTGGGTGGCCTCACAATAAAATCGTTGTTGGTTCACCACTTGCTATTGTTGCTAATAGTGGCATGCCTCTTGATATGATATTTGCAAGTAATGCATGACATAGAAATATTATTTCGATTCCGCCGGAGGCATCTACAAAGAATAATCTCGTTATAGCAGAGTCGACTCTTTATAATATAGTCTTGAAAGTTTGTTCTTGTTTTGGATTTAGCTTTGATTGTGCTTCCTCAGACACTAGTATAACATTTTGATTCTTAATAATATATTAACCTTTTTACTTTTATTCTAACGCTCCTTTTATGGAATAAATTTATGTACCCTAAGATTTTTTTTAACTTGAATAAGAATTTTACTCATTTGATGAATTTAAAAATAATTGAATTGGATTCCCTTGCTAAATAATTAATTAAAATATTTAATTATTTGATTTTAACATAAAAATAATTTATTGTATGTTGATTCAGATCTTAATATTAGTTCATGTCTCGTTTTGAATATTTAATATTAATTATAATTTTATCCAAAATTTTATTTTCAAAGAGTAAAAGATTGATATGATATTTCCCTTTTAGATCTTTATGTTTGTAGAATCATTAGTGGTATTGACTCTTACAACTATTTTTTTCTCTTTCTCATACATTTATATTCTTGTTATGAATAGTTTGTAGATATAGGTGCCCATGTATGTGAATAGCTTATGGATGAAATTTCCTACTTTATGTCCATCCCATTCACTATTTACAATAGTAAGTCTTCTCATTTTATGCCTATAAAAGGCTATGTAAATTGTAATGGAAGACACACCAAAAGGAAGGGAAATACTCCATCTTCTATTTGTTTCTTATTTATATTTTACTAATTTACTTTTTATTTTATAACACGTTATCAACACGAAGCTCTAATTTTATTCTTAACTCCCGTTAAGTTGAGTCATATTTTATTAAGGTACGTATTACTATATTCATTTTATTTATGGTAGTACATATCATATGCTTACTGTTTGCATATTACTTGTGCTCTTGGGCATATTAAATAGTTTAAGTACATTGCAGTTAGAAAATAAGTATTTTCTTCAGTGTTGAACTCTTAGATGACCTTAAAGTCATCAAACTAGTTATCCACTAACGACATACTTATAATATTCATGGACTTCCTAGATCAAAACATTTAAGGCATTTTGAAGAACTGTGAGAAATGAATTGACAAGTAATAATTTCACATTAGTTTAATTACTTTATATTTATTGGATTGGAAAATATAAATATTGTTACTCACGTTCAATTCTACACACACACACACACACACACACACGCGCATATATATATATATATATATATATATCAAATATATAAAGTGAAATAAAACAGTATGTTATTTTTAATTTATGTCCAGAATAAAATGAAATAGTAGGTTGTTTACATGATATAACTCTATTTTCATTTATTTTCCCCTTACTCATTTTGTTTCATTAATTGTTTATTAATATAATTATTTCTTTAACTTATTTATTGTTATGATAGTTTTCACTATGTAAAATTTATCAAAACTTGAATCTGTGGCACTTGACATCACCGGGAAAAATTATTTATCATGGGTCCTTGATGCTGAAATTCACCTTGACGCTAAAGCTCTTGGAAATACTATTATACAAGGAAATGAAGCATCAAATCAGGATAAAGCGAAGGCCATGATTTTCCTTCGTCATCATCTACATGAATGGTTAAAAACTGAATATGTAACCGTAAAAGATCCACTTGAATTATGGACTAATTTGAAGGATCGATATGACCACCTAAAACTTACGGTATTACCAAAAGCTCGGTATGAGTGGACACATTTAAGGTTGCAAGACTTTAAAACCGTAAGTGAGTATAATTTTGCTATCTTTAAAGTAAGTTCTCTATTAAAATTATGTGGAATCACTATCACAGATGAGGACTTATTGGGAAAAACATTTTCTACTTTTCACGCTTCAAATGTGGTGCTACAACAACAATACCGTGAAAAAGGTTTAAGAAATATTCTGAGTCAATCATATTACTACTTGTGGCAGAACAGAATAATACTCTATTAATGAAAAATCATGAAGCCCGTCCCACCTGGTCAGCTCCATTTCTGGAAGTGAATGTTATAGCAACATATAATAAGTTTGAAAGAAAACAAAATAATTACCATGGCCGTGGACATGGTCGTAGACGTGGACGTGGACGTGGCAGGGGACGAAACAATTATCGTCATTATGGTGGAAATAAACTGGAGAACAATAAGAGTTCTCAAATTAATCCTTCAAAAGGTAAAATTAGTATGTGTCACCGATGTGGTATGAAAGGTCATTGGGCACGCATTTATCATATGCCAGATCATTTTGTCAAACTTTATCAAGCCTCCGTCAGAAAGAAAGAAAATAATGTGATGGCACACTTGACCTTTAAAAATAATGATAATGAAGCAGGTCCCTCAAACAAATATGATTCTGAGGCACATCTTGCATATAAATATGATGATTTTGGAGGGCTAGCAAATATTACTCATTTAGAAGCTGGAGATTTTTTTGAGTATATTGACTGAAGAACTAATCATCTTATTGGGGAAAGAAGTTATAATAAAAGTTGTCCTTTTTTTATGTTTGCAACTAGTTTATTTTTCTTGAGTGTATTTTTCTAATGCATCATGTGTTGCTAGTTTCTATATTCCTAATGTATTTCTTAATGTTCTTTTTCTGTTTGTCTTTCATATTTCTTATGATGTACTTTTTGATTTTTTTTATGAAGAATATGAAAATTCCTCAGTCTTCAGTTGGACTCAAGATTAAAGATGATATATGCCTTCTACATAGTGCAACAACACACATTATTTTGAGAGATAAGAGATATTTCTCTTACTTGATAATGAAAGAAGCCAATATTAATACAATATCCTGTAGTACAAGATTAATTGAAGGTTCTGGAAGAGCCAATTTATTACTACCTGGCAGAACAAATTTGGCTATTGATGAAGCACTATATTGTAGTAAATCTCAAAGAAACTTATTAAGTTTCAAAGATATTCGCCAAAATGGCTACCATATTGAGACTACAAATGATGAAAAGATTGAGTATCTTTATATTACTACAATAATGTTGGGTAAGAAATATGTGCTTTAAATGTTACCTGCTCTTTTGTCACGACCCGAAATCCCACCTTCAGGCCGTGATGATGTCTAACATTGAACCCGCTAGACAAGACAACGTTACTAGTTATTCCAATTTATTCCTTTGCTATTTAGTATTTTAAAAAGCGACATACAAGAACAAATAGAAATGAGAATGCGGAAGGTATGAAATTCAACAACTTAAATAATAAGTCTTACGAAAATTTCCTTAAACATACCCCCAGAACTGGTGTCACAATTTCACGAACAATCTAAGATTTTGCTAAATACAATGGTATGAAACAAGTAAGTAGAACTGTCTTTGAACTACTGAAATGAGACAGAATATGAGAGAAAAGAGTAGGAGGTGACGCCAAGGCCCACGAACGTCTGCGGGACTACCTCGATGTTGCCTGTGTGAACTGAAGGGTACTCCCTCTATCAGTGTCCACTAGGTCCGGCTGCGTAACCTGCATAACATAAAGAAGTGCAGGTGTAGCATCAGTACAACTGACCCTATGTACTGAGTATGTGCCGAGCCTAACCTCGGCGAAGTAGTGACGAGGCTAGGGCTCGACAAATAATAAACACCTGTGCAATTCAATAATATGTAATAGAAATGACGGCAGGAAGTAAACAATTAAATACAAATACGTGGAGAACATGTTAAGGTACAAAATGGGGAAACACTTATCGAGTAACAGAACATGACCACGGGCTAGTATCAAAATAATAACAGGGAACAAACAAGTGCATGACATCACCCTTCGTGCTTTACTCTCGTTCTCACCAAAACAAGTGCACGACATCACCCTTCATGCTTTTACCTCACAATATCATGGCAAGAATTATCCTTCGTGCATTATCTCTCATATCATGGCACGACATCGCCCTTCGTGCTTTAATATCACAATATCGGCACGACATTAACCTTCGTGCTTTTAAATATAAGTTATGGCACGACATCACCCTTCGTGCTTTACACTCTTCCTCACCCAACAATAACCAGAACGAAATTTGGCAAGGAAGAACCACAATACAGACCATAATTTTACAACATCCCGGCAAGGGAACAATAACAGAAATATCACCATCCCGGCAAGGGACACAACTCTAACCAATCTCAATGAACGTACAACATAACCAAACAATTCTCAACCAAACAACTAATCAACAGTGTTCACAACCAAGTATTTCCAAAAATTTAATATTCTTCAAAATGAAATCTACTTCATAAAACAATGGATATCAACGAAAAACACATATACTATATGTTGTGACTCACGGGCATGCTTTACAACAAGGTATAGGTACCCGTCACCTCACCTATACATTGAACATGATAATAACGCGTACCACATATGACTCAACATCGATTCCCTCAAGCTAAGATCAGGACAAACACTTCCCTCGGCTCCAAGAATGCAAGTCAAGCCTCAACCACGACCTTTCCTCTCGAATCCGACTCCGAAATGATAATATCTAGACATAATTGACTTAATAACATCAATAATTATTCAATAACTCAATCCCAACGCCTAATTATACATTTCCCATCATTTCTTCCAAAAATACCAAAATTCGACCCCGGGCCCGCTTGGTTCAAACACGAGGTTTGGACCAAAACCCGATCACCCATTCCCCCACGTGCCCGAATATACAATTTATTTTGAAATCCAACCCCAAAATGAGGTCGAATTCCCAAAAATTAAAAAGCCCTAACTCTACCCAAAACCCCCAATTTCTACCCTTGGTTTCATGTTGTTAGGCCTAGAATCTGGTGATTGATGAAGAGAAATGAAAGGAAATGAAGTTAAGAACACTTACCTATGAAGCTATGGAGGAAAGGTCTCCCAAGGATCGCCTAAGAAGAGTGGAGAAGAAGAAATTTGGAAAAAATGGGTTTAATCCCATAACTATTCTGTTTTTAGGCTTTTGAAATGACTAGACAAAAATAGCCTCCGCAATCGCGACAAGTGCCCTGCGATCGCAGAGGGTACTGGGTTATTGACTTACGCGATCGCGGGACGAAGTATGCGATCACAAAGAGTACGGGACACGGACCTACGCGATCGCGTCCTAAGTCCAGTGGTCGCACTGAACAATTGCTACCCAGCCTCAACCCTACAGGAGACTTATACGATCGTAGATGTAGGGTTGCGTTCGCGTAGAGCTTAAACCCCAAAGCTCCGCGTTCGCACCCAGCTCTTTGTGATCGCGCAGAGCAAATCAGCCACCCCGCCCAATTGCACACCGCGATCGCGTGCACTACACCACGATCGCAGAGAAGAAAAAGCTGGACACCAGATACAACCTAAAACACCAGAAATTTCCTAAGTTTAGCCCCTCGACATCAACCTAAAACTCACTCGAGCCCTTGGGGGCTCAAAACCAAATATACACACGACTTTCAAATCATCCTACAGACTTATTCAAGTAATAAAACCACCAAAATAACATAGAAAACAATGAATTAAACTCCAAAATCTATAGAATTTCCTTAACCTTCACAAACTTCTAAATTTTCCAATTTCGATCCGAAACACGTCAAACCATGTCTGTTCCTTACCAAATTTTACAGATAATTCACATAATACATATTGAACCTGTTCCGGGCTCTTGAACCATAATAGGGGCCCAGTAACACAAATTTCACATCTAAGTTCATTTTCAAAAGTCTTCATTATTTTCAGAAAATAATTTTCTTTAAAAATTTATTTCTCGGACTTGGGACCTCGGAATTCGACTTCGGGCATACGCCCAGGTCCCATATTTTCCTACGGACCCTCGGGGACCGTCAAATCACGGGTCCGGGCCTGTTTATCAAAAATATTGACTAAAGTCAACTTTATATAAATAATTATTATAAGAACATCATTTTATCAATTTTCCACATAACGGCTTCCCGGCTAGACGCCCGGGATGCGCACGTATATCGAGGTGAGATAAAAGGTGTCTTTCATGGCCTCGGAAAATAGATTTAGCTACAATTACACGGGATGACCTTTTGGGTCATCACATCTTTCCTCCGGCTTTTGTAGTTAGCAGGATTGAAACACATGTCGTAGTAAATGAAAAGTTTACTAATCAAGATAATTTTATTATTTGGCATGACCGGTTAGGCCATCCTGGTTCTAATATGATATGTAAAATAATTGAGAATTCACATGGACATTCAATAAAAAATCGAAAGATTCTTCAATTTAAGGAATTCTCTTGTGCTGCATGTTCTCAAGGAAAATTAATTATTAGACCATCAACTATTAAAGTTAGGATGGAATCCCCTGCATTTCTGGAACGTATACATGGTAATATATGTGGGCCTATTCACCCTCCATGTGGACCATTCAGATATTATATGGTTTTGGTAGATGCATCTACAAGATGGTCATATGTGTGCTTACTATCAACTTGGAATTTGGCATTTGTGAGATTGTTGGCTCAAATAATAAAGCTAAGAGCACATTTCCAGATTATGCAATTAAGACAATTCGTCTTGATAATGCTGGTGAGTTTACATTCCAAGCCTTTAATGATTATTGTATATCAACTGGGATAACAATTGAGCATCCGGTTGTTCATGTTCATACACAAAATGGTCTAGCGGAATCATTGATCAAACGCCTCCAATTAATTGCTAGACTGTAACGACCCGACCGGTCGTTCCGAGAGCTTAACCCGTTTCCCCCATTTCGACTTTATTGCTTGTGTGGTTCATCTCTTTTGTGTGGATTTGGGTTGGTTGACTCGGGTTCAGAGTGGTCGTGGTGAGAATTAAGGCACTTAGCCTCTTAAATGAGCTCAATAGTTGGAAAAAGTCAACCGGGAGTCGACTTATAGGTAAATGACCTCGGAATGTGGATTTTATGGCTCGGATAGCTTCGTTAGGTGATTTGGGACTTAGGAGTATGTTCAGAATGAAGTTTTGATGTCCGCTGTAGAATTAGGCTTGAATTGGCGAAAGTTAGTTTTGGCGATTTCCGGTCGGTAGTGGAAAATAGGCTATCGGGGTCCGAACGGAATTTCGAAAGTTCGAGCAGGCTCGTAGCGTCATTCTGGATGTGGGTGCAAATTTTCATATCATTCAAACGAGGTTTGGTTAGTTTCGACATTATTAGTGAATTTCGGAAGTTTGGATATCTTTAGGCTTGAATCATGGGTTGAATTGGTGTTTTGATGTTATTTTAGGTGTTCCGAGGGTTCGACTAAGTCCGTGTGATCATTTATGACTTGTTTGTATTTTTGGTTGGGGTCGTGAGGGACTCGGGTTGAGTTCGGATGGGTAACAACATGATTTTTGGTATTTTGGAGTTGCTGGTGTGAAACTTTCTGGTGTTTCCACACCTGCGGATGGGGGACCGCAGGTGCGAGCCCGCAGAAGCGGACAAGGCTCCACAGATGTGAAAGTTGGCTGGGTTAGCAAAGGTTGCAGGTGCGGAGGATCTGCCGCAGGTGCGGAAAAGGTTCCTTAAGTGAATTCTCGCAGGTGCGCACCTAGGACCGGAGGTGCGAGAATAGGACCGCAGGTGCGGTCATCGCTGGGCAGAACCTATAAAAAGAACCATTAGCGAATTTTGGTCATTCTTTCACCATTCTGAAGCTTTTGAAAGGTTTTTGAAGAGGGAAATCGATAGTTCTTCATTTAGGTAAGGATTTTGGACTTAAAACTTGTTTATATGTGATTAAGGTCTGATTAATGGCGAAAATTGGGGAAAAACAGTGCTAAAATGGGTAATTAGGGGGTCATTTGGACTCCGATTTCAGTGTTCTTGGTATGTATAGACTCGTGGGAGGATGAGTATTCTTGTGGTGTAAATTTCATCGAGTTCCAGATGTGGGCTCGAGGGTCGGGTTTGGCCAACTTCGGGATTTTTGAGTAATTTTGATAAACTTCGATTGGATTTCGTTCCTTGGCATATTATAATGATATACATCTGATTTCGGTAGATTTGGAGCACTCGGAGGCCGAATTTAGAGGCAAAGTTATTGCGGAATAGTATTTTAGCAGGTTTTGAGGTAAGTAACATTTCTAAACTTGGTTCTGAGGGTTCGAAACCCCGAGCTAAATGATTTATGACTATAACCGAGGTGACACGCATGCCAAGTGACGAACGTGGGGGAGTACACCGAGTATTTGTGGCTTGGCTTATCCCATGGAACCACTTAGTGATTATTCCCTAATGATATCTGTGCTTCTGTTAATGTGGTAATTTTGAACCTGTTTGAAATCATGTTAAGTATAAATGCTAGGCTTCACGCCGAAAATGCTGAGACCCGAGTGGTCATATATTATTTGTCTCATTTTGTGATTATTTAATTTCATATACTCAGTCATGTCATATTATATCACTTCATGTCTCTGTCTCAGTACTATTAATTATATGCATACTTACCATTGTTTCGGGCTGATGGATGCATCTGTGATCCATGTGAGTGAGACTGAAGAGTAATGACTGAGTAAGGCGGAGAGCCTATTATTGAGACGGTTGTGAGATCGGACTGCACACCGCAGCAATACTTAAATCATGCCTTCGTTGGATTTATACAGCGCTTGGGCCACTAGGGCCCCTCCGGAGTCTTTACACCCCCAGTGAGCGCATTGATGTTGAGGGATGGATTTTCCCTGGGCATGGATCGTGTACGAAGTGGATGTTATGTGAGAGATGGATCGTCTCTGGACATGGATCTTGTCCAAGTGTTGTATTCCGGAGATGGACTTTCTCCGTGGGGATGGATTGGCCTTTTTCCTCAGTACGGAGTGACTACGGTCACCAATGATTATGTACATTCCGGGATGGACTTTTCCCTGGGCCTGAGAGCCATATATGGTACTGAGTGGACTGCTATGTGAGGGTTGTGAGCACTATGTGCATAACGGTGCTGGTTTCATACATATATTTTATGATGGCATGTAGAGTATACTGGTATACTTGGCATATTTACTCATTCTGATAAACTGTTAGCATGTCTAATTTCTGTATACTGTTTATTGTAAATTCTGAGGTTTTGCCCGTCACTACCTCTCAACCCATAGTTTGGGTTCGTTACTTCTGAGTTGGTGTACTCACGTTACCCCCTGCACCTTGTGTGCAAATTCAGGTACACCGGGACCCGGTAGTGGATATTGAGCAGCTGTCAAAGTTTCATTGGAGTTGTCGAGGTAGCAGCTGGCAATCGCGACCTCATCTTCTCTTTCTTATTCCACATGTTGCTCTTATTTTGAGAGTATATTGTCTATTTATTCATTTCTTTATTTTATGATATAGCAGCTCATGACTGAGTGACACCGGATCCGGGGTTGGAAATTTTAAATTTTTGTTTCAAATATTGTTTTTAAACTTCAGACTCATAGTATTATTAATAATATCGTTTAAAATTGTATTTTTACTGGAAATTGAATTTAGCTTACATAAAAGGGGCGGCTTGCCTGGTTCCACGACAGGCGCCATCACAACCCCGGAATCGGGTCGTGACATAGACCAATGCTTATGAGAACAAAACTTCCCATTTCAGTATTGGGTCATGCTATTTTGCATGCAGCAGCACTTGTGCAGATAATGCCCACAAGTTATCACAAAGTCTCCCCATTGCGATTGGCTTTTGGTCAGGAGCCAAATATTACTCTTCTTAGAATCTTTGTTTGTGCAATATATGTTCCAATTGCTCCACCACAACGCACAAAGATGGGTCCTCAAAGAAGGTTGGAGATATATGTTGGATATGAATCTCCTTCTATTATAAAATATCTAGAGCCGATGATTGGAGATTTATTTACGGCAAGATTTTCTGATAGTCATTTTGATGAATCAGTATACCCAACATTAGGGGAGAAAATAAGTAGCTAAAAAAGAGAGAGATTAGAATGCATTATCACTGTCTCATTTAGATCCTTGAACAAATCAATGTGAACAAGAGGTTCAAAAGATTATTCATTTGCAAGATATTGCAAATCAACTGCCAGATGCATTCACTGACCTACCAAGGGTGACTAAGTCACATATTCCAGCTGCTAATGCTGCAAATCGAGTTGATATCCCGGTAGGACAATCAATTAAAGCAAATGAGTCTATGCCACGTTTAAAACGTGGTAGACCAATCGGTTCTAAAGATAAAAATCCTCGAAGAAGAAAAGGAGCAAATGATCAAAGTGATCATAACATGGAGGTAGTGGCTTAAGAAGATCCCCAAGACATACAAAAGATAAGACCTTATGGGAGGTCCAGGTACCTGAAAATAATGAGACTGAAGAGATATCAATAAGTTACGTCTCAACGGGAAAAAGATGGAACCGAAATAACATTGTTATCGATAACATTTTTGTTTATAATGTTGCTGTTGAAATAATGCAACAAGACGAGGATCTTGAAACAAAATCTGTTGATGAATGTAGACAGAGAAATGATTGGCCAAAATGGAAAGACGCTATCCAGGCAGAGTTAATTTCACTTGGGAAACGTGAAGTCTTCAGACCCATAGTTCGAACACCTGAAGGTATAAAGCCAGTAGGGTACAAATGGGTTTTTGTGCGAAAACAAAATGATAAAAATGAAGTCGTTAGATATAAAGCACGACTTGTGGCACAAGGGTTTTCACAAAGGCCTGGCATTGATTATATGGAGTCATATTCTCCTGTAGTGGATGCTATCACCTTCAGGTATCTCATAAATATGGCAGTGTATGAAAAACTTGATATGCGTCTAATGGATGTTGTCACAGCCTATTTGTATGGATCATTAGACTGCGAATTTTTTATGAAAATACCCGAGGGATTTAAAGTTCCAGAAGCATATAAAAGTTTTCGTGAAACTTGTTCAATAAAGCTTCAGAAATCTTTATACGAATTGAAACAATCAGGTCGTATGTGGTACAATCGCCTGAGTGAATACCTGTTGAAAGAAGGGTACAAGAATGATCCAATTTGTCCTTATGTCTTTATAAAAAGGTCTGGATCTGAATTTGTTATTATCGCCGTGTATGTTGATGATCTAAATATCATTAGAACTCCCGGGGAGCTTCCAAAAGCAGTAGACTGTCTGAAGAAAGAATTTGAAATAAAAGATCTTGGAAAGACAAGATTTTGTCTTGGTCTACAAATTGAGTATATGAATGATGGAATATTTATCCATCAATCTACATACACCGAAACGATTTTAAAGCGATTCTATATGGATAAAGCACATCCATTGAGTACCCCGATGGTGGTGAGATCACTTGATATAAAGAAAGATTCATTCTGACCTCATGAAGATGATGAAGAGCTTCTTGGTGCCGAAATACCATATCTTAGTGCAATTGGGGCGTTAATATATCTTGCCAACAATTCTCGATCAGATATAGATTTCTCAGTAAGCTTGTTAGCAAGATTTAGTTCTTCACCAACACAAAGACATTGGAATAGTATTAAGCATATATTCAGGTACTTGCGAGGGACCATTGATATGGGTTATTCTATTCAAATGAATCCAAGTTAGCATTAGTTGGTTATGTAGATGCAAGATATTTATCTGATCCACATAAAGCTCGATCTTAGAAAGGCTACTTATTTACATGTGGAGGTACATCCATATCATGGCGTTCAATGAAACAGACTATGGTTGTTACTTCTTCAAATCATCCAGAGATAATAGCCATTCACGAAGCAAGTCGAGAATGCGTTTGGTTGAGAACGATAACTCAACACATTCAGGAAACATGTGGTCTCTCTTCGAAAGGCAATATTCCAACAATATTGTATGAAGATAATGCTGCATGCATAGCTCAACTGAAAGGAGGATACATCAAAGGAGATAGAACAAAACACATTTCGCTGAAATTCTTTTTCACTCATGATCTTCAAAAGAATGGTGAAATAGACGTTAAGAAGTTCGTTCAAGGCATTGCCAATCTCAACATTTGAAAAGCTGATATACAAGATTGGAATGTGTCGCCTTCGAGACATTAAGTGATATTTTCATCAGGGGGAGTAACTACGTGCTGCCCTCTTTTTTCCTTAACCAAGATTTTGTCCCACTGGGTTTTCCAGGTAAGGTTTTTAATGAGGCAGCAAGCAATGCATATTATAAATAACTATGTACGTGCCCATGGTTTTTTTTAGTAAATTCTTAATGAGGCACATTATCTTACATGGACATCCAAGGGGAACTGTTATGCATAGTTTTTAGATATGGGTGCACATGTATGTGAATAGCTTATGGATGAAATCTCCTACTTTATGTCCATCCCATTCACTATTTACAATAGTAAGTCTTCTCATTTTATGCCTATAAAAGGCTATGTAAATTGTAATGGTAGACACATCAAAAAGAAGTGAAATACTCCATCTTCTATCTGTTTCTTATTTACATTTTACTAAATTACTTTTATTTTATAACAATTCTTAATATTTTCTTAGTTGTTGTTTAATAATTGAGTATTTTCAATATTACACGAGAAGTTGATAAAAAAATATTATTTGAGTAGGAAAATAGCTCAAATATCATATAAAAATATACTATCGTGGGGGTATTTTTTTGTCTCAATTTTAAATTTTTATGCAGTCCATTTAATATTACTTTTAACTTTTTTTGGTATTGGACATTATGGAGCGGTAGCCAATACAGATAATTCTGATGAAATTGTTTTTTTACAACTTTCCTACATATTTTTAATAAAAATTTAATAGAAATTTTTTATTAATTTTAATATATTAAATATTAAAAATTAGCATAAAAGGTATTGTAGTCCAAAAAATAAGTTATTACGGTTATGCCCTTTCCCTATGAGTTCTTCCGTTTAATATTTTAGGGCTATTCTGGTATATTAATATTCTATTTATGCTTTTGTAATAATATAGATTCTCCTTTTTCTTAATGGACTTGGACAATATAATATATTGTCAAATTAAAATAGTAGTAGGACATTATAATATATTTTCAAATTAAATTAGTAATAAGAATTTTTAAGAAGTATATCCTAAAAGTAATAGGATCACATGACTAAATATATTTACTTGTTTAATTTTATATGCATTAGACAGTCGGAAAGTAATTATACTAATAAGATTCTTAACGTGTAGTATCATGTCCTAAAACTAATCCTTTATTATAAGTTATTATGTTTAATACTATAAGGTTATTTTTGTAAACTGACATTGTGTGTGTGTGTATATATATATATATATATATATAACCTTCTTTCTTGGGACAGAAGTTATATAAGATCAATTTGAGAGAATAATTTTTTTTTTTTTTGGTTTCCCACCCGATGTCCGATATCCACATTGGAGCCCGATTATATTCGAATTCGCGCTGCGTAGAGCCCCATTCAGGGGGAAGGGCTCCCTACCAAGGATACTTAAATGAAAGAGGAGTAAAGAATAGTTAACGAGTTTTTTTTTCTTAAAATAATGTAAATAACGAAGTCTTCTTGTAAGTCTATCAGTAGCTATTTGACTATTTTTTCCTTTTTCACTGAAGTATAAACGATTCTTTCAGCTGGAATAAAATCTTATTTTTGAATTACAATTTCTTTTACTGAAACTATGTCTATCTAAAAATAACAGTCCTAGTTCAAGCATAACTATAGAAAATGAATAATTAGAGAATCAAAATTAATTTAGGTCTTCCTAAACATAAGAAAGTAGTCTGTTTTTTTTTTTTTGGGCAAAAACAAGAAAGTAGTCTCCTAGTCCTAGAGGGAAACAAAAAGATTACCTTTTCTAAGACCAAAACGAAATATATTCTGGATCTAAGTGTCAAATATTTTTATGTAAATACTTCTTGCATTCTCAATTTAAACTCAATATATAGCCGTATATGTATTTTCTGCTGATTCTTTCTTTCAAAAAGTTGGAAATAATGGAAGTAGTAGTAGAGGCTTCCCCTGATTTGGTTAGCAATCTTCCTGAACACCTCTTATGTTCAATAGTCTCATAAAACAAGCCATAACAAGAAGCATATTTTCATAACTTTGGAAATTCCTATGGAAATCCTTATCTCGCCTTTCGTTGAATCTGCCACAAGATCAAGTACTTGTGGACAAGATTCTTTAATTTCATCACAAGTTGGAAAAAATGTCGAATTTCTTCACATGAATCATCTCCCACAATACTGGAATACTTCAAATAACAACATGAAACGATGGATAAAGCATCTCAAAAACAAAAACAAAAAAGACTCCAAGGGATTTCACTTTATTGTGATAAAAACAGTTACCAATCGTATTTACCAGGAAGCATCTTCGATGGTAGATTTCTTCAAGTGGTGGAGCTAAAAGAATATGTGCTGTCCAATGCTTCCCCATTTAAAGGTTGTGTCAATGTTAAAACCCTAAAACTCATTGCTATACATTTAAAGGATGAAACCTAAACGACATCGTTCGTAATTGTACCTCCTTGGAGAATCTGAGCCTTCATGCTTGTAGCAAGCTTAATATTGACATCATTCACCACAAGAAATTCAAGATAATAGAGATTAAGGATATTGATATAATGAAATTTACTTTAGTATCTGAAAGCCTGACTGAGTTGGTGTTTGAACCTGATTCCTGTTACTCTTCTAAAGAATCTCATATTGCCTGTTCAAACCTTCGGGTTCTCCGGACCAACAACAAAGAACTGCTCGAATGGTGCAGTGGTTTGAGGCCGGTAAGTATTTTTTTTTTTTTTTTTTTTAAGTTAATTTGCTTAACAATTTCTTTGTTATCAATATTCGTTGAAACTTGATAATTGACATGTATATATTCGTTCGTTTATTGGATCTAGTGTCGAGATTATGAACGCTATAAGTACAGAATCCCTTTGACCGAGATGCGTGTGATGCACCAGCTTAGACTTGAAGAACATGAATGACAATATTGTGCTTAACTACATCTTCAGGGTGTGGAGCCATCTTCAAACGCTTGATATCACTAATCAGGTTAGTATATTTATTTACAAGAACTTGATAATATATTATAGACTAATGTAGACGGATTTATGGCGCGTTCTGTTGGTTCAACAAAACCTACTATTAGTTTTGACTTGAATGATGTATATATGACACAAAAGATTGGTATAGATATACAATTATTAAGATCGCACTAGTTGTGAATCCACTTTAGATTCTCGATTTTCTATAATACGAAGATAGAAAGGTTGTTTCCGATAGACCTTCGACTCAAGGAGAGATTCTGATACTTGTGAAACTTATATTGCCTAGAGCCTCTATTAATGTATCTATAGTCTTGAATATGCCCGGAGATCAGCATTTCTTATCAGTTTATCAGTTTTGAAGTTGGATATTGACACTTTCATTGTTATTTTCTTCTATGAAAATTAGAGCCGTCAATATGTGCTAGGCCCGACCAATCCAGCCCTTGATTTAATAGAGTTGGCTAAATTTTTTGGAGCCCATTTAAAAAATGAGGTTTTTAAGCGCGGCCCAAGTAAGCCCGTAACCTATGAGGCCGGCCCGTGCACTTAATAACGTATTTAATTAAAATTAATAAAAATATATAGGAAACTAAAATAACAAGAAGAGTAGTGTAATCTCAAATTAGTAATATTTTTTATGTGAATATAAATATATTCTGTTCTTAAAATTTAGTTATTTCTTAATGTTTAACTAATTAACATTGTATATAATTATATATTTATATAAAAATGAAGATGTTAAGACATTTTTGTTAATACTGTATTTGGTTAAAACTTATATTTTTAAGAATATGAAAAATAATTTTAAAAAGGGGAACTTTAGCAAGTACGCATGGGGTGGAAAGTATTTACCCGCCCCTACCCACTTCTTTTCCCCTATCCATTTCTTAATACTCAGTCAAATGAAGTCAAATTAAGCTACTATAAACCAAGTCAATTCAAGCCAAAAGGAAGCCAAGCCAAACCAAGCCAATTCAAATGAAGCCAAATAAAGTCAAGCCAATTCAAGCTAATCTAAGCAATGGGTAAAAAAAATTGGGATGATTGGGTAGGTAGGGGTAATTAGTTTTAATTTGGTAGGTATATATTGTAAATAGTTTTCAAATGGGTAGGAAAGGGTGATTATTTTAAGTTCAATGGGTATTTAGCATAAGTTGCTCTTTTTAATAATCCTGGGCCAGCCCGTGACCCACATAGGCTGAGTTGGGCTGATCATTTTAAAGCACATCAAAATAGTGGTCCGTCCCAGTCTAGTCTGTCAAATGCCAAAGTCCGCACGGGCTGGACTAAGCCGGGTTGGGCCAGCCCATTGTCACACCTCCTTTTTTCAACTACCCCGGGTTAATGAAAGGGGTAATAAGGGAGTTTTTCCACTTTAAGTGACATTATTCGATTTTGAGATTTATTTTAGTTTTCAGAGTCGCCACTCGGATTTTTGACGATGCTCTGGGACACCGTTTTATTTTAAATCCCAAACCGAGGAAATTTTGACTCTATTTTAATTTGTCTGCGACCAGAAATCCGAGTAAAGAATTCTGTTAACCCGGGAGAAGGTGTTAGGCACTCCTGAATTCCGTGGTTCTAGCACGGTCGCTTAACTATTAATATTTGGCCTAATTATCTAATTATTTACATATTTTAAACCTATTGTGCATTTTTAAACCTTTTGAACCGCTTTTAATATTTATGGAATTATTGTGAAACAAGTCACGATTGTCGTGTACTTGTCGTTTTTGGACACATTACAAACGCGCCACATGAAATGCACCGGCAATTTACAACGTGTTAATTTTAATTATAGTTTGAAGTTGTGATCGGGTAACATGAGTTGCAAACCCGTGTGGGATTACGTATCGTGACCATGCCACGGGAACCGTACCTATAGTCACGATGATTTATTTATTGCGCTTGAATCAAGCTGCGATGTTCATGAATTATTTTTCTAAAGCTAATTTGAGATTATTGCAAAGGTAAATGTTACGAAAATGGGTTGCATGGAAGTCAAAAAATATTTTAGTTATTTGAAGTATTGACAAGTTATTCACATTTAGAAATATTTATAAATTACTACTCTATCTTTGAAATTACAAGACATTTATTTATTATGGAAGAAGTGGTCCAACTTCATCTTTAAAAAAATGGGCTTGCCAAGGTTCATTTAACCCGATATTATAAAAAATAACATGATAAAATCAATCCAAAGCTGGGATAATGAACTGTGCACTTAAATTCCAACAATTTGAATCCAGCCCCAAAGTTGGCCCGTTAAACTCTAATGATATTTCTAAATTAAACATCTGACCATAGTTCCTTCATATCAATTTTATAGTTCCTAAGATAAATTTAACAATAAAAAACAAACGACAAAGTGCTAGTGAAACAATTAACAATATGGCATAAGCCCATTTAGAATAATTAAATCTCACAAGATCAGGCATTATGAGAGATAATGTTCTCAAACAGTAAGTAAAACATGGTATTTCTAACATGAATAAGCATATCAACTATGACAATATATTAATCATTCTCAAACAGTAAGTAAAACATGGTATTTCTAACATGACTAAGCATATCAGCTATGACAATATATTAATCATTCTCAAACAGTAAGTAAAACATGATATTTCTAATGCGAATAAGCATATCAACTATGACAATATATTAATCAAAATAAAACAACTAAAAATATTGACATAGCAGAACAAACCTTTTGTTCAAATACGATCTCAGACAACCACGACAAAACCGGATTTCGGATGACGAGAACCGCACCGGAAAAGACCTCAAACGGGACCTCTTGACACTGGCCGGAAAAGTAAAAAAAAGAACGGTCGGATCTGAAATTCCGGCGAAAAAAATCAGTAAATGGCACACGTTGCTACTTCGGCGACGAGCAGTGGTTGAAGGTGAGAGCTATTTTTTTCTTGTGTAGCTGTTCGTTCTCTGGATTTGGGGTGCAGCTGGCCGTTTAGAAGAAGGCAGCGACTATGATTTTTTTTTACGGTGGTGGTGACGCTGCAGCTTTGAGTTGGTGTTTTTAGCTTGTTTTAGAGGTGGTTTGGTACTAGTTTTACTATGTTTCAAGGGTGTATCGAGGTGTTTTCCGGCGTGGTTTCATGTTGCGACGCAGTTGGTTTTCATGGCTGCTGCTCTCTCGTTTCCAGCGAGTTCGCCGGTGATGACAGTGACGCAAAAAATGAGAGAGAGAGAGAGGGGTTCTTGAGGCGGTTGAAGGTAGATGGCCGCTGCTCCAGCGGCGATGGATTTGGGGAGGATGACTGTGAGAGTGGTCGTTTGGTGTTAGGGGTGAGAAGATGAGGAACAAGGGAGACATCGGCCGTTCCTTTTTTTGTTCAAAAGCTGGAGGGGTTGTCGCTTGGCTGAGTTCTTGTGGTGGTGGCTATGGTGCTTTTGGGAGGAGGTCGTTGTGGTGTGAGCTGGAAGACAGCGGCAGAGGCCAAGCGGCGATGGGGAGGCTGTTGTTGGGTGTCCTGGTGTAAAAAGTTGTCTGGAAGAATATGACCCTTGAGGTCTTTTTATATTAGGGGTCTTCTAGGTTAAAGGGTATGGGCTTAGGAATCATGGGCTTGGGCCATGGCTTGTTGGATTTTAGTTTTGGGCTAGGAAGACTACAAAAAAAAAGATATAGTGTGTTTATAAAAATAAAAGTTACTCTTAATTAATTAAAATATACTACTAAATATTATAAAAAAATATTTTTTGTAATTTTAATTTTTTTTAAAAATCTTTTTGTGCTTAAAATAAAGTAAAATAGTCAAAACTAGTAAAAATAGTGATATTAGACTTAAACTAAATATTTAAACGCTATACTGTGTAAAATCACGTGGAGGGTCAAAAATTACATGTCTACAGCTGCCCCTCTTTGACTGGAAACGCTAAGAGTTTTCAGACAAAGAACAACAAGACATGTTTTGACCAGACCTTTATTTAAAAGTGTAGAAAAGTTAAAAGGAAAGAGGATGTGACCGAGTCCTGGTTTTGGACAGCCTACATGTCCCGGGTTATAAGGGAATCAGGTCGCGTGTAGTTCAAGGAGAGTGATGTAATGATGAGTTGCAGAGTCGAGCGAGGTTTCGTCCGATGCTCCGATTCACGTTCCCGTTATTACATCAAAATAAAAAAGGAAAGACTAACTAAGCCTATCAGCTACGAGTTACAAGATTCCTATCTATGAGTCTTCTGAAGCTTGGTCTTGAGTCTTGGCTCGTTCTTCATGCAGGCTCTGATATGAATCTTGATGCTTGCTAGTTGCAGGTGCTAGTTCATTCTTCTATAGCTTTTTCGAATAAAGAATGGACATGCATAGCTTGTGACTTCAATCTGTCTCGAGCAGTCCATATCTTTTCCGCTTCTGTACTTTGGGGTTCAACTCTTTTCTTTTCTTCTTCTCTTTTATTCTGAATTGAGACGTCTTCTTTTGGTCGTCTCGAATCCATTGTAACCTGCGCAAAATCAAAGCAAACGAACGAAATTTTCTGCCCCAGTTTTCACTAGGAAAATTCCGTGAGTTATTGTAACAAAATCTATGCTACTTTATTATTGAAAACGATGAAAAGCCGGGAATTGTGTACCCAGAGTTATTGTAGACTAGGGAGTGGACACCCTATGCCCAAAGGTAAAATCAACTAGGGGTTGGAGACCCTATGTTGGAAAAGATCACTGGGTTATGCCGGTGTCTGGGGGGGAGGATCAACGGGTTACCATTGTCAAGAAAGAGATCACCAGGTTATGCCGGTGTCTGAAAAGGTCAACAGGTTATGTTGTTGCCGGAAAAAGAGATCATTGGGTTATGCCAGTGTCAGGAAATGATCAACAGGTTATGTTGTTGTAAGAAAGATCACCAGGTTATGCCGGTGTCTGCTAGGGAGTGGGACCCTATGTTGGAAAGAATACTAGGGAGTGGAGACCCTATGTCCAAAAAATAAAATCAACTAGGGATTGGAGACCCTATATTGGAAAGAAGACTAGGGAGTGGAGACCCTATGCCTAAAATAAAATCAACTAGGGATTGGAGACCCTATGTTGGAAAGAAGACTAGGGAGTGGAGACCCTATGTCTAAAAATAAAATCAACTAGGGATTGGAGACCCTATGTTGGAAAGAAGACTAGGGAGTGGAGACCCTATGTCTAAAAATAAAATCAACTAGGGATTGGAGACCCTATGTTGGAAAGAAGACTAGGGAGTGGAGACCCTATGTCTAAAAATAAAATCAACTAGGGAATGGAGACCGTATGTTGGAAAATGAGACTACTGAATTGTGTATCTATGCTAAAATGAATCAAAAAGGATTTTTTGTTTTTCTATTTTTTTTATTTTTTTATTTTTTATCTTAGGAGAAAAATTCATCAGACTAAGACATTTATCCTAGGAGAAAAATTCATCAGACTAGGGTTTTTTGTTATCTTAGGAGAAAGATTCATCAAACTAAGATTTTGATTCTAGGAGAAAATTCATCAGACTAGGTCTTCTATCTTAGGAGAAAGATTCATCAGACTAAGATTTTGATCCTAGGAGAAAGTTCATCAGACTAGGTTTCCTATCTTAGGAGAAAGATTCATCAGACTAAGATTTCGATCCTAGGAGAAAATTCATCAGACTAGGTCCCTTATTTTTGTTATCTTAGGAGAAAGATTCATCGGACTAAGATTTTGATCCTAGGAGAAAATTTATCAGACTGGGTCATTTTTATTTATTTTTATTTTTTGTTATCTTAGGAGAAAGATTCATCAGACTAAGATTTTGATCCTAGGAGAAAATTCATCAGACTAGGTCTTCTATCTTAGGAGAAAGATTCATCAGACTAAGATTTTGATCCTAGGAGAAAATTCATCAGACTAGGTCTTCTATCTTAGGAGAAAGATTCATCAGACTAAGATTTTGATCCTAGGAGAAAATTCATCAGACTAGGTCTTCTATCTTAGGAGAAAGATTCATCAGACTAAGATTTTTATTGGGAGGAAAATCCATCAGACTAGGTCTTTTTCATCCTAGGAGGAAAAATGTGAAGAGCAATGACGACATTTTAAGTACACTAGCAAGACAAATAAAGGTAAAGATTTGAGAAACTTCCCTTTTTCGGATCTTCTCTTTTCTTTTTTTTTTGAACTACTTTCGTTGCACTGCTTCATTCCTGTTTCAAACAAAGAAAATTTTTTCAGTTTCAAAAAGTGGTGGTTGGTTATGGCCTTGAGTCCTGGGCGGCTTGGCTTTTGCTAAATCAGTCTGAGTCAGTTTCAAGAGACTTTTTGTTCCGCATCAACCCTGACAGTTTCACACCCAGTACCATCTGTATTTGTGGCTCAGTCCGACTTATCCCAACAGGAGATCTTTGCTTAGACGACCTTTTCTGATATCTTGAATGACTTCTTGCCTTTTGGAGCAATTTGACTGTTAGAGGGAATCACCAGTTATCTTTGCTTGCGCCAAGTAGGCTGACAAGGGTCTTTTGGGGGGAAGCCTCTACATGAATCCTCAATGCATGTTGACTGCAACATTGGATTGCTAGCCAAATTCACTTTTGTGCAACTGAAAAGCTGATAGCAGATTTTGAAATCTTTTCTTGCTTGTTTTGACAAGGACTGACTCAGAGTGAAGGACACAATGGTTCAAAGAAGCAAGTATTAACAAGCAATGCCCCTGTCGGAAGGACAGAAGGAAGAGAGTTTTTTTTTCTTTTGCGGTAACTAGCCTTAGTGATCATAACATGCATTTTGGACTTAACAACCTGATCTATCAAATTGATCTAATATTTCTTTTTACCATTCTTATGACCTTTGAAGTGGGGCTTGTTCGTACCAATTCTTTGCATCACCTTCACGACTCACTATCGACTAGTGGTGCCTCGAGGGTTTTTCACCAAAAAATCTCTCTCATTTATTCATCTCTGCTTACCATTGCCTTACAGTACCCGTGAGGGTTTTCACTAGTAAGACTCTCATTTTCTCTTTTTTTCTTCTTTTTTTTTCTTTTGTTTTCTTGTGTGAGCAACCTGACAATGTTCTTGTCATGTGACAACTGTTGCTCATTCCATGCTTTCATGGGCGAGCAACTGACAGTGTTTTATGTCGTGTGACAACCATTGCTGATTCCATGCTTTCTTGGGTGAGCAACTGACAGTGTTCTATGTCGCGTGACAATCGTTGCTCATTGCATACTTCTTTTGGCATTCTTGAAGGCATATCGGGAGGTCTTTATTTGGAAGATTTTGGATAGGGTTGGAAAGGAGGTTTGGCATGAAGGCTTAAAGTAGATTCAAAATGAGGGGTTATAAACTTACAACTCTCGGAATCGACTCTTTTAAAAGGGAAGTAAAATTTCTGCCCCAGTTTTAGCTACTTGGGATTTTTCTGGATTTTTTTTTTCTTTTTCTTTTGAATCTTAATTTGTTGGACCGAACCGTGTAAGGTTGCCTACGTATCCTATTTTTTAAGGAATCAGGTCTAACGTAGTTCAAACATCTGACCTAACTATTTTTTTTTCTTTCCTTTTCACATGTTTTTCTGTTTTTCCTTTTCTTTTTTTCTTTTAAAAAACAAATTACCCCAGCTTTTTTTTTAGGGCATAGATCTCAGACTGTTCTTTTTCTTCTATCTCTTTTTTTCATTTGAACTTTCTAAGAGTTTCCCCAGTTTGTACTCTTGGGGCATGGATTTTTTTTTCATATTTTTTGTTCGTTTTCACTTTTTGTTGTTCAAAACAAATTGCCCAAGCTTTTATTTTCTGAGGGCATGGACTTTGACTGTTCTTGATTCCAAGAGAGGGTGGTCAAATAAAATAACACAGACTCAAAAAGGGTAACAAAGGGTATAAAGTATTTGGGTAGCAGAAAAAGGGCCTCCCGGCCTCGAGAACGCCAAAACATATTATCTTTTGCGATCATAGAGTTGATGAACATGTCTATCTTATTGGTGTGTCGTGGTCGAAAGACACTTTCCATCCATTAATGTCAAACTTTCAACCAAGCCTCAATTGATTGAATATCCTCAAGCCCGATCTTTACAATGATTTGAAGGTGAAATTTACTCGACCTTAGTTCCAAAGTATCTCAAATCTTTATTCATCCTCAAAAGTGTCTCTTTCTCACTTATCTCATCCAAGACTAAATCAGTTTCTTAGGATCTGGCCAAAATTTCCGCATGCATGTCATATCACTAAAACCAGCGAGAAAGGAACTAAGCATGGAATGACACAAAAGGACAAATTGTATTTCATTGAGTAAACAACAAGACAAACAACCTAAAATCCGATTACAACCCTAAAATAACCCGGATAATGAAAATAGCAATGAAACACACAGACAAGACTGACACAAACAGAACAGAGGGATAGAAGGGTTTGACTCAATAAAACAAATAAAATCTGGATCACAACCCTGAAATAATCCAGATAACAGAAAAAAAAATCAAAACAAGCTACCAAGATTCCTTCCTCGTGATGAGGGAATTACTTTTCAATTGCTAAGCTTGATATTTAGCCACAAATTTTCTCATCAGAATTAGCAGAGCCTTCTCCCATTTCAAAATCATTAACTTCAGTCAGCTAGTTCCCGAGAGAATTCTCATACTCCCTGTCACCATGCATCATCCCCACAAAGTGTGCAACATGTGCAGGGAAATGATTATGCACGATATTCTGGGTGTCACTGTCTTGGATCACAATCAGATTTTCCTGGATCATCCTTTCTATTTCTCTTTTCAAATCCCGACAGCTTTCAACATTGTGCCCCTAGGCATTTGAATGGTATTCACACCTTTAGAAGGGTCAAAGCTTCTTGCACGTGGATCCACATGATTTGGAGGAACATGTGCAATCATGTCAAAATGCTTTAATTTCTCAAACAAGCTTGCATAAGACTCTCCTATTGGTGTAAAATTATCTTTCAACCTTTGTTCCCCTCTATACCCCTTGCTTGGATGCGAGTTATAAGGCACTTGAAAATTTTGTGGAGGTTGGTGGAGATTTTGCAGTGCTGATGCTCGCTTTCTGGGGTGCCTTGGTGGCTGGACAACATACTCAGGTGGAGAAAAACAATATTGTGGATTCTGAGGTGGATAATAGTGCTCATGGGAATCATCGAAAAACAGATGAGGCTGGCCACACCTTCGAGATGTTCTCCTATGACCTCTTATTGACCCTGATGTCATCATAATTTCTTCATCCTTCTCATTCGTGTCACTGAAATTACCAGATTCAATTTGGACATCCTGAGTTGCGGCTTTGAGAGCTGCTTGACTTATAATTCTGCCTGTCTCAAGGCCATTCTCTACCATTTCTCCCATTTTGATTGTTTCCGAGAAGAATTTTCCAATTGCGGACATCATGTTTTGGATATAATCTGGCTCTTGCGCCTGAAGGAAGACAGTGATTAGCTCGTGGTCATCCATGGGTGGCTTAACTCTAGCTGCTTGATCTCTCCATTTAATGGCATATTCTTTGAAACTTTCAGTTGGTTTCTTCTTCAGGTTTGAAAGGGAATTGCGGTCCGAGGCAATGTCGATGTTGTATTGGAACTGTTTGACAAAGGCCTGAGCCATGTCGTCCCAAACATACCAGCGAGATGTGTCTTGATCAGTAAACCACTCAGAGGCTACCCCCGTAAGGCTTTCCCCAAAATAAACCATTAGCAATTCTTCATTTCTTCCTGCATCTCTTAGCTGATTGCAATACCTTTTCAGGTGGGCTATGGGGTCTCCATGTCCATCATACTTTCAAATTTGGGGGTCTTGAAACCAGGTGGCAAGTGGACATTAGGGAACATACATAGATCCTTGAAGGCAATACTCTTTTGACCCGCCAACCCTTGCATGTTTTTCAATTGTTGTTCTAAGCTTTTCATTATTTGGGTCATTTCTTCATGTGCCATCTTTTGAGCAGGCTTCTCAATTTTTGCAGGAAGATCGGATAGGTACGAATGGTACTCATGAGAGTGGTACTGTTCTTGCTGGGTAGCAAATTGTGACTCATGAGTTTTCTTCTATACCACTGTTGGTGGTGGGATAGTGAAGACAGGCATAAAAACAACGGTTGTCTGATTGGTTGCCAATGGCTCACTTTAGGAGCAAGCAACAGATCTTCCAGCTGTAGTCGTGCAGTTGGGATAAGGACTGAACCCAGGTGGATAGGGTTGATCAGGCAATGAGACCGGAATGACAGTAGTTGAGATGGGTGTGAACTCTGGGAAACCATGAGAAGAAAAGGGCGGTCCTTGGCCATTGGCCCATGCTTGACACATTTCAGCCATTTTCTGTTTCAGTATCCTATTTTCCTCAACCATAGTAGACTCTTGTTGAACCCTCTGACCCTGAGTCTCATGACCACTCGTAACAACTTCGATGTCAGTTGTCATTTTTCCCTTGGATTTTGCGTTGTCAGCTTACCACAAACCGACCACCTCAAACTTTCTTCATAATTCAAAACAAAAGACACGTTAGAATGGACTCAGTCGGTCCTTATTATCATTCTTTTTTTTTTTACTTTCTTTTTTTATTGAAATCATTCAATCGAACCTAATGGGGTTGCCTACGTATCATGACGCCGCATGAATCAGATCTTGCGTAGTTCTGGAAGATCGAGAATAAAGTAAAAAAACCTAACTCTTTTTTTTTCTTTGGATTTGAATTTGCATATATATATATATATATATATTTTGAATTTTTTTTCGAAAGAAAGACTTAAAAAGAAGAAAGAAAGTTTTTTTTTGTTTTGAGTTTTTTGATTTAGAAATTTTTTTTTGAGAATTTTTTTTTAAAAAGAAAGACTTCTAAAGAAGAAAGAAAATATAATTTTTTTTTGAAATTTGCTTTTCTTATTTTTTCGGANTGATTTAGAAATTTTTTCTTTTTGAGATTTTTTTAAAAGAAAGACTTCTAAAGAAGAAAAAAAATATAATTTTTTTTCGAAATTTGCTTTTCTTATTTTTTCGGAATCTTTAAAGAAAAACTTCTAAAAGAAAGGAATTTTTTTTTTTTAGATTTCTGGATTTTTTATTTTGAATTTGTGAAAGAAATACTTCTAAAGAAAAAGAAATCATTTTTGAACCTTGAATTTCCTTTTCAATTTTTTTGAAAGAAGAGTGAAAATATTTTTGGATTTTTTGTTTTGTTTCTTTTTTTCAAAATTTTTTTTTGAAACAAAGACTTCTAAAGAAGAAAGAAAAATATATATATATATATTTTTGAATTTTTGGGAAAAATACTTCTAAAACAAAAGGTAGAAAATATTTTTTTGGATTCTGATTTTCTTTTCGAATGAAAGACTTCTAAAATTAAAGAAATATATTTGTTTTAAATTTTTATTATTTGGAATTTTTTAAAGCAAATACTTCTAAAGAAGTAATTAAAAGAATTGTTTTTTTGAATTTTTTGAAAATTGGAGGTCTCAAAGAAAGATTTTTCTGAAGGAGGAAAGAAAGGAAAATATTTTTGGATTTTCTTTTTTTTTTTGAAAATTGTGAAAAATGAAAAGGTAGAAAATATTTTTTTGGCATTTTGATTTCATTTGTTTTCTTTATTTTCTAATGAAAGATTTCTACAAAGATTTTTTTTTTTTTTTTTTGGTTTTCTTTTTTTAGAAAAAAGAAATTTCTTATTACTTTATTTGAGATTTTTCTGTAAAGAAAATGATTTCTAACGAAAGAACTCAAGGAAAATATTTTTGGATTTTTTTTTTAAAATAGGGCCCGGAACCGATGAGGTTTGCCTACGTATCTCACATCCGGTGAGAATCAGACCCGCATAGTTCTGCCAGTTTTGACGGAACCGGGAAAACACGACTTTTGAAAATTTAACTTATTCTCTTTCTCTTTTTTTTTTTTGGAAATTTCGGGAGAGCTTCGGAATTTTTCAAATACCTACCTCTCACTCTCGAGTTTTCTTTTTGATTTCTTTTTTCTTTTCTTTCCCATTCTAGAAGCCAGTCAACATATAAGCCAAAATAAACAGATACGCAAGTAGCACGTAAGATGCATCAGGATGGTCTTTTAAATTGGGTACATCTGTCCTAAACGGATCCAACCCATGTGTTGAGTCCCCTAAGTCAAATGCACGTAATGCAAATAAGTGTTCCTACTAGGGATCCGGCATGAGGTTTTGTTATTCTAGGTTTGAATCCTGGGGTTTTGTTCTAGACCAGGCTTACCCAAGCGGACAGCTCGAGCCGAAGTCGGGACAGCGTACCGGGAATACAGAAGCTTCACCGGCTTTGCAACTTGTCCGTACCTCGTTCTAAAATTTGGATATGACTCTAACAGAAAAGAAGTCACACGAAGTGCACACTTCTCAGATGATTTAGAAGACTCAGAGAGAAGAGGGTTTCGACACAATTTATATATAGTTCAGATAATATCAAAGCGGTAAAAAAATGGCATTTAGCACATTAGGTTTAAACATGTAAAAATCAGGTAATAATGAAAGCCAAATATAACAGCTATTCTAAGCTCGAATTCTTGAACCCTGAACCAGAGATTCTGGGTTAGCATCCCCAGCAGAGTCGCCAGAGCTGTCACACCTCCTTTTTTCAACTACCCTCGGGTTAATGAAAGGGGTAATAAGGGAGTTTTTCCACTTTAAGTGACATTATTCGATTTTGGAATTTATTTTAGTTTTCAGAGTAGTCACTCGGATTTTTGATGATGCTCCGGGACACCGTTTTATTTTAAAATCCCAAACCGAGAAAATTTTGACTCTGTTTTAATTTGTCTGCGACCAGAAATCCGAGTAAGGAATTCTGTTAACCCGGGAGAAGGTGTTAGGCACTCCCGAATTCCGTGGTTCTAGCACGGTCGCTTAACTATTAATATTTGGCCTAATTATCTAATTATTTACATATTTTAAACCTATTGTGCATTTTTAAACCTTTTGAACCACTTTTAATATTTATCGAATTATTGTGAAACAAGTCACGATTGTCGTGCACTTGTCATTTTTGGACACATTGCAAACGCGCCACATGAAATGCACCCGCAATTTACAACGTGTTGATTTTAATTATGGTCTGAAGTTGTGATCGGGTAACATGAGTTGCAAAACCGTGTGAGATTACGTATCGTGACCATGCCACGGGAATCGTACCCATAGTCACGATGATTTATTTATCGTGCTTGAATCAAGCAGCGATGTTCATGAATTATTTTTCTAAAGTTAATTTGAGATTATTGCAAAGGTAAATGTTACGAAAATGGGTTGCATGGAAGTCAAGAAATATTTTAGTTATTTGAAGTATTGACAAGTTATTCACATTTAGAAGTATTTATAAATTACTACTCTATCTTTGAAATTACAAGATATTTATCTATTATGGAAGAAGTGGTCCAACTTCATTTTTAAAAAAATGGGCTTGTCAAGGTTCATTTAACCCAATATTATTAAAAAATAACATGATAAAATCAATCCAAAGCTGGGATAATGAACTGTGCACTTAAGTTCCAACAAATTGAATCCAGCCCCAAAGTTGGCCCGTTAAACTCCAATGATATTTCTAAATTAAACATCTGACCATAGTTCCTTCATATCAATTTTATAGTTCCTAAGATAAATTTAACAAGAAAAAATAAACGATAAAATGCTAGTGAAACAATTAACAATATGAGATAAACCCATTTAGACTAATTAAATCTCACAAGATCATGTATTATGAGAGATAATGTTCTCAAACAGTAAGTAAAACATGGTATTTCTATGAATAAGCATATCAACTATGACAATATATTAATCATTCTCAAACAGTAAGTAAAACATGATATTTCTAACATGAATAAGTATATCAACAATGACAATATAATAATCATTCTCAAACAGTAAGTAAAATATGGTATTTCTAATGCGAATAAGCATATCAACTATGACAATATATTAATCAAAATAAAACAACTAAAAATATTGACATAGCAGAACGAACCTTTTGTTCAAATACGATCTCAGACAATCATGACAAAAACGGATTTCGGATGACGAGAACCGCGCCAGAAAATACCTCAAACGGGACCTCTTGACACTGGCCGGAAAAGTAAAAAAAAATGGATCTGAAATTCCGGCGAAAAAATTAGTAAATGGCACACGTCGCTACTTCGGCGACGAGCAGTGGTTGAAGGTGAGAGCTATTTTTTTCTTGTGTAGCTGTTCATTCTCTGGATTTGGGGTGCAGCTGGTCGTTTAGAAGAAGGCAGCGACTATGATTTTTTTTTGGGTTGGTGTTTTCAGCTTGTTTTAGAGGTGGTTTGGTACTAGTTTTACTATGTTTCAAGGGTGTATCGAGGTGTTTTCCGGCGTGGTTTCATGTTGCGACGTAGGTTGTTTTCATGGCTGCTGCTCTCTCGTTTCTGGCGAGTTCGCCGGTGATGACAGTGACGCAGAAAATGAGAGAGAGGGGGGTTCTTGAGGCGGTTGAAGGTAGATGGCCGCTGCTTCGGCGGCGACGGATTTGGGGAGGATGACTGTGAGAGTGGTCGTTTGGTGTTAGGGGTGAGAAGATGAGGAACAAGGGCGGCAACGGCCGTTCCTTTTTTTGTTCAAAAGCTGAAGGGGTTGTCGCTTGGCTGAGTTCTTGTGGTGGTGGCTATGGTGTTTTTGGGAGGAGGTCGTTGTGGTGTGAGCTGGAAGACGGCGGCAGAGGCCAGGCGGCGGTGGGGAGGCTACTGTTGGGTGTCCTGGTTGTCAAAAATTGTCTGGAAGAAGATGACTTGAGGTTTTTTTAAAGTTGTCAAAAATTGTCTGGAAGAAGATATCCAAGAAAAATTAAGATGATAGGGACGATTTCAAAAAGTCTATTATTGGTTATAAAAAAAAAGTACACGAAAAGTTGGCACAATACAAATTTTCTAAAATAAACAGCCGAACTGACTTGGAATAGCATTGACACTTCTACATGATAGCATAGATGACTTGGAATTTGGATTAATTTACAAAATATTAGAAATAGATAGACCTAAAATCAAGAAATAAAACATTACAAAAGATTTAAATATCTCCTCATCCAAGAATATCTAGCAAAAGATAGAGACCAACAATAAAGGTTGAAAATGTGATACCAACTAGAAACTAATGCTTGCTAGAAGAGTTTTAGAATATTAAAGATGTAACCACAAGAGTTTGAGTCTTGCATAACAGATCAACAACAACAATAAGCCAGTAAAATTTTACAAGTGGAGTATGAGGAGGGTAGTGTGTACGCAGACCTTTTCTCTACCCGAGAGAGCAGAGAGGATGTTTCCGGTAGACCCTCGGCTCAGGAAGACTAAAAGAGACAATATATTTATACCATCAATAAAAACCATAAAAATAATAACATCATAAGAATCACAAAGATGAAAAGCAATAACAATAATCAGTAAATAAGACTCGACACTATGAAGAAAGTCGCCTTGCAAACCAGATCATTACTTACAATTACGCACAATTGCGCATAATTGAAAGCTCAACACAACCACCATATATAGGTAATGAAGCAGCAATCGAGAGTTGATCGCTGATTCCACCTAGCAGCAACTACT
>ML431515.1:0-37540 GCA_005239525.1 Nicotiana knightiana
TTGTTTCTTTAATTATTCTTGTTCTTTAATGTTTCCAAATGGATTAGCTAACCCTAGGACTCGTCCATTAACTTCGAGTTAATTTTGGAAAATATTATTTTGGGTTGGAAAAGATTAATTAACAAGAACTTGAGGCTTTAACCCTCATTTTATAGATTCTACTTAAGAATAGGATTAAACTACTTATAGCCATATCCGGTCTTAATCTCTTAATTATTTTAGGGATAATTCAATTAGGAAGTCTTGTTAGTCTTCGGAAGAAGCTAATATAGAATTGTAACCCGAGGCTAATTAAAATAAACTCGCTCATATTTGTAAAATTGTGAAATACATTAGATCATTACTTGAGGGTAAATCCCGATGCAACCATTCTTGTAGCCATTGATCATTTTACTTTATTTCTAGGTTAGTTTATATTTTCGCATTTAGTTATAAATATTTTCACGATCAAATTCTAAGTGTTTGGCATTGCATAACAAGTGATAATTCTCTTACATTCCTAATCGCCTACATATTATTTTCTGTGGGATTCGAACCCGACTCATAGTTGGGTAAATTATATTACATGCGACGGTGTCCATTTGTAAATCGTGAAATACATTGAATTGTTACTTGAGTGTAAATCTCGATGCAACAATTCTTGTAGCCACTGATTATTTTACTTGCTTTGTAGGTTAGTTTACATACACATTTAGTTATAAACATTTTCACAATCAAATTCTAAGTGTTTGGCGTTACATAACAAGTGATAATTCTCTTACATTCCTAATCGCCGACATATTTTTCTCTGTGGGATTCGACCCCGACTCATAGTTGGGTAAATTATATTACATGTGACCGTGTCCATTTACTTTTTAGTAGTGGATTTGGACGACATCAAAATTGGCGCCGTTGCCGGGGAATAATTTGGCGTATTTAGGTTGTTTGAGAAGTAAGCATAAATGCTTTGGTCCAAACTTGTTAATATTTGTATTATTATTTCCTTATCTTGTTTATCTTCTTATTTGTTTTCTTTGTTTTTTTAAAAATGGCATCATGTAATGAAAATTGGTTGGATGGTAGTTGTTCATACTTTGATGACCCTTGTCCTTATTGTGGAGGACTACACTCGTGGCAAAATTGTTTAAATTATCCCGAGGGAGGATTGTGCGCACAATCTCAAACCCATGAGTGGAGTATTTGTGATAAGTGTGGTCGTCAAAATGGTCATTACGATGATTGTGCTTATTTGTCCTTCCCTTCTCCAAGCCCCCGCTTTGATGATTCTACTTTTTGTGATGACAAGTATAGGGACATGGAAGTGGAAGAAGTTGAGCGCGGTCAAAATGGAGAGTTCAAGATCATGTTGGAATGCTTACTTGAAGGAGGAAATAAAGAGCAAGATGCCTTGGAGGAGCTTTTGGAAAATAACCTCCAACATGATTTGGCACTTGAAAGGTTGAACTTACAAATGGGAGAGATGCTTGAAGCTTTAGAGGTCCAAAAAGCCTCGGAAGTGAATGATATCCAAGAACCTTCCTTAGATATGGAGGCCGAAAATCCTCCCTTGGCACTTGATCAAAACCAAGAAGAAAACTCAAATGCTCAAGATGAGAGGATGATGCTCATGTTGGAGGCCATTCTTGAAAATGAGGAGAAGCAAAGCTTGACACTCGAGGACTTGAAACAAGGCTTGACTCAAAATGATGATGATATCCGCACCTTGGAAAAGAAATGAAATCATTGATTGAGGCTCATTATGCCTATCAATTTTAAAGTGTGGAAGAAGGTCAAGAAGAGTCCAACTCCGAGGAAGAAAGTGAGCTTTAATTTGAGGAATCAAGAATTGAACATCCGCCAACCATCTCCATGAGTGTTAGTGATGCCGAAAAAAATATGGAACTAGAGTCAACCGGAGTAAATGAAAATATGGTTGAGATTGACTCTAGTTCGAGGGAAAAGAGGATGTCAAAATCCGGGAAGAATTGCAACGTGGAGGTTTGAAGTCACATTCCAAGCATTTTCAACATTGAAATTGTTTGGTGATATGGAAATTAAACCACACGAGTCAATGAGGGATTGCGAGGAGGAAAGACAAAGGCCATACATCTTACAATTTGAGGGAACCAGGCAAAACGACATTCCTCACATGAAAGACAAGGAATGCAAAATGAAGAAATTGACGCTTGGATTGATCATCAACTTACCACCCCCCACCGCTCGTGTTCACAAGCTTGATTCCAATTTAGGTGCCCAATTCATATCGTCCAAGTGGCGAGAAAAGTGGTAAAGTTGACCCGCATCATGCAACGACGTTAAATGTGGCTCTTGGTGGGAGGCAACCCAGCGTTTTCAAAATTTTTAGTCATTTTTGAAATTTTCTTTTTTAGAGTAGTTTATTATGTTATTTTTGACTAATCTGCTAAGTTTCAGATTATTTGGAGTTGAATTAAGAGGTTTGAGGTGTTGAGGTGCACAAAACAAGGGCTGAAAAATTTATGCAGCAACCACCTGGTGTAACCGCATCTGCAGAGCTTTCACCGCAGATGCAGCCACGCAGAAGCGCCCAGTTAAACGCAGATGTGGATTTTAGCGCAGAAGCGGTTCGGCTGCTGCAAAAGTGCCTACGCAGAAGCGCCAAAAGTTCCGCAGAAGCGGTCAAATGGGTAAATTATAAAAACCTTCTTCAGTCAAGTAAGAGTCTAATATTCCCCAATCCTCACAACTCCCTCTCCTCTCTCACATTATTGCTCTTCACATAACTGCTCACACTTAGAATTCTCAAGCACAAGGCCACACAAGTACCATGTCTCTCATCTACTCCTCTCTTCTACTTCTCTTTTCATTTCCTTCTTCTTCATCTCATCTGTTTTACCGTCAAGTTTCAATTTTTTTTATATTTTGATAATCATTGTAGTTTTAGGAGTCAGGGAAAATGGTTGAGAGTGTCTGTGTGTGTTCAACTAATGATGAAAGAAATTTTTGGGAAGTCTAAGTACCAATTTAAATTGAAAAAGAATATCATCATCTCTGCTTGTCATGTGTTTGACAAATTTTCCAAAAGAAAATTGCTAAAGAAGTACCACAAAATCAGTTTTAATAGAATCGTCGGTTCATTTAGTGCACTAATTTAGAAGTCTTGAGTATAAATTATGTGCTAAAAATGAAGTTGTTGCCTCTTTTATTGCCATGTTATCCTTTACGTAATTGTTTATCCTTGATTGAAGTTATTATTATCTTTTCCGTAATTGCCTATCATTAGTTGAAGTTATCATAATCTTTTCCATAATCTGCTTATCCTTAATTGAATTTGTTGTATCTCTTTCATATTGATCCACCCTAAATGAAATTTTGTTATCCCTTATCATTGTTGACTTATCCTTATTTTGAATCATTGATTCATGTTATCCCTCTTATTGTTGAATTGTACTTTTGTGGAATCATTGCTACGCATTCTCTTCCTTGTTGAGCTATTCTTGTCGAGACCATTATTCCCTGTTGTATCTTTCTTTGTGAGCTCGTTCTTCCGTCTCTTTGTGTTTTGAAGTTCCTGATTTGATTAACTTGCCGTATTCTCGTATTATTGTCGTTGTTGCTGTTGTTATTGCGTTTGCACGAGGGTTCTATTGTGCCATTATTATTGTGTTTGCACGAGGTTTCTACCGTGCTGTTGTTATTGTGTTGCACGAGGTATCTGCCATGTTGTTGTTATTACTGATGCGCATGTGGTGGTATAATGTCTTGGTGTTGAAACACATGCACTGAGATAAGGTGAGCTTGAAACGCGTGGCTAGTAGGGGAACTACTAGAATCCATGTAGCGTGATATGGTGGGCTAAAATGCGGGATGCTATTTCGGGAAAAAAGATTTTCAAAAACTAAATATAAGGGTTCCCACTGTGATATAAGGAAAGTTTGTAATTCATATTGTGAGACTACGAGGAGGTACCTCTGTAGGGCTCTAGTTGACATTTTCCCGAATCTTTTGTACTCGTCTTTGATTGTTGTTTTCCTTAGTATACTACTAATTGCCTTTCTCCGTGTTGCACTATTTGTTTAGTTCTGTGTAGCTAATCTTGTGGTATTAATCATTGTTACAGTTTCATTGCTGACTTTATTACAAGGTACATTTTGTGGTGCTTGTTTCTTATGTGCCATTCATTGCCTCTACTCTTACTTGTTGACTTGAATCGTGGTAGAACACTTGCACAAGTATACACGTTGATAAAGCACCCATATCGGTCTAAGAAGACAGATCCTAATGTTTTGACCATTTACATGTACCCCCGTGTACTTTCCTTATGTTTGAGAGTTATCCTGTTGGCACGTGAGTTTGTCTGCAGTCATGAATCATTATTATAATTGGCACGTGAGTGGTCCGAAAGATATTAGATATTGTGATTCCTTGGGCAGTTATGAATTGTAATATGGGCACAAGATGCCAAGTGATTAGGGTTCACGAATTGGGACCCGTGATTTGTGACTTAGAGGTTTGGCACCTTGTGGAAACTCTTGGATAAAACTGGTGTGAAAGTGGTTGTTCCTAGTGAGTTTTCACTTGTCTTCCTTTATTTGTTTTCACCGGATTTGAACTGTGTTCATCTTACTCTACAGTGTTATTACCTGTTGTGCCTCGTTGCTAAATGCTGCTTTTAGTCCTTATTATAAACATTGTATTGTTATTGTCTTCATGCCTTGCTTTATATTGATATTGTGCCCGTTAGTTTTACATTTATACTTTTTCAGGTTGTTTAGTACAGTGGGTGTCTTGACCGTTCGTCACTACTCTACCGAGGTTATTCTTCATACTTAATAGGTACCGCTGTGATGTACTCATACTACACTTTTGCATATTTTTGTGTAGATCGCAGGTGCCTCGGTTGTTGTCGATTAATAGCTAGCTGGTCGAGCATTGCCGTGGAGACTCAAGGTAAACTTACCGTCGCGTTCGCAGTCCTTGGAGTCACCTTCTAATATTGCACTAGTACTGTTTAATTTCCATTACGAACAATTGTATTTAGGAATTCTTTTAGTAACCTCAGTAGAGTTTATGACTTGTACTACAAGTTTCGGGATGTTATTTTATGTTGTAAATGTTGAGTTCATTTAGAAATATATGGCTGATTAATAGTTCTATTGGTTAATTTCTATAAATTTTTCAATAAGTGTTAGGCTTACCTAGTCGTAGATACTAGGTGCCGTCACGACATCCTATGAAGGGAAACTGGGGTCGTGACAGTTAGACGCCTTCACGGTCCCGAGGGTGGGAATTCAGGGTCGTGAAACCCCTTGTCCACTTCAAATCCTTCAATTAAAGCCTCATACTCGAGTTCATTTTTGTCAATGTAATAGTTTTTATGGCCTACCTTAGGGTTTTCTCCGAAGGCCTGATAAGGAACATCCTGAGCCCGGGCACTTTCACATTGAAAGCTCCGTCTGTGAATAGGGTCCAAACTCCTGATGTCTTTTTCGGCACCATTAACACTTCTTTTGCGGCCAAAAGCAGTAACCCGGGACTGAAATCTGCCACAAAGTCGGCCAAAACTTGTGATTTGATCGCAATCCTGGGCTTATATTCAATATCAAATTCACCCATTTCAACTGCCCATTTGGCCAACCGAACCGACAACTCAGGTCTGTGAAGGACATTCCGCAGGGGAAAGGTTGTCACAACGGCTATCAGGTGACACTAAAAATAAGGCCTATGCTTTCGAGAGGTGACTAAAAGAGCTAAGGCCAGTTTTTCGAGGTGCGAATAAAGAGTTTTTGCTCCTGATAAAACTTTGCTAACATAACAGACATGAGATTGTGTGCCTTCGTCCTCCCAGACTAGAACAAGACTTACCGCTACCTTAGAGACCGCTAAATATATTAGCAGTTGTTCGCCTTCTCCTGGCTTAGATAGTAACAGGGGCTTGATAGGTAACATTTCAGGACTTTTAAGGTCTGTTGGCACTCAGGAGTCCATCAGAAATTGTTCTTCTTCTTCAGAAGTGAGAAAAAGTGATCGCGTTTTTCGAGGATCAAGAATGAACCTGCTTAGAGCGGACAATATCCTGGTTAGACTTTGGACTTCTTTCACACTTGTCAGCTGGTCTGGGATGTCCTCGATGTCTTTAATATTGTCGGGATTTAACTCGATCCCCCTTTGTTAAACCAAGAAACCCAAGAACTTACTGGATCTAACCTCGAACGCGCATTTTTCGGGGCTGAGTTTCATGTTGTGCTTCCTTAGGATATTGAAGGTTTCCTGGAGGTGTTTTAAATGGTCACCTATATTCAACGACTTGACAGACATATCATCTATGTATACTTCCATTATTTTACTTATTTTTTTCTCGAACATCTTGTTCATGAGCCCTTAGATTAGTGGCTCCGGTGTTTTAAGCCCAAAAGGCATTACATTATAACAATATGTGCCAAAGTACGTTATGCACAAAGTTTTTTCCTGATCCTCCAGGTTCTTCTTAATTTGATTGTACCCGGAATAGTCATTGAAGAAACACATCAACTCATGCTCTACTGTTGCATCAATCATTTGATCAATGTTTGGCAGCGGGAACGAGTCTTTCGGTCACGCCTTATTCATGTCTTTGTAATCTACACACATTCAAAATTTGTAATTCTTTTTTAGAACTAAAACTACGTTAGCTAGACAGCCGGGATACTTTACCTCTTGTATTGAACCGATGTCAAGTAATCAATTTAACTCTTACTTAACAAACCTGTTTATGACCTCGGCTATTGGGAGTTTCTTTTGACATACTGAAGGGATGCTTGGGTCTAGGCTTAGCTTATGCACAACCACCTTTAGTGGGATACCCGTCATATGCGAGTGCGATCATGAAAAACAATCAACGTTAGTTTTAAGGAAATCAATAAACCTTGACCTATGCTCGGGATTGTGTCCTGTTTCCAAGTGAAATTTTCTCTCCAAGAATACCTCGAGCAAAGCTACTTGTTTGAGCTCTTCTGCCGTGGACTTGGTTGTGTCTATCTCTTCCAGTACTTGAAAGTATCTCCTGGTGAGATTCCGATGCCCCCTCGTCTTTGTCATCTTCGCTCGGCTCGGGAGTAGGTGTCAGTTCTTGTAATTGCTATTTGTTTGGTTCTTTCCCCTTACTGCTGGAAACTGATACTGCGTTTATTTCTCTTGCTATCTGTTGATCTCATCTAATCTTCCTAATTCCCGCTAGGGTCGGGAATTTTGGCAATTGATGATAAGTTGATGGTACAACCTTCATCTCATGCAACCATGGTCTACTGAGGATTATGTTGTAGCACATGTCACTGTCCACCACTTAAAATAAGGTGGTCTTCGTGACCCCTTCAGCATTCGTGGGAAATAAGATCTCCCCTCGGTTGTCACACTTTCCAGATTGAACCCGGCGAGGAGATTTGTCGCCGAAATAATGTTTTTGATTAATTTGGCTTGTTCTAGCACTCTCCATTGAATAATGTTGGCTGAGCTTCCTGGGTCAAGAAAAACACGTTTAATATTAAAATCTAGAAAATTAAGAGAAATTACCAAGACGTCATTATGCTGCAGAAGAAGTCCATCGACGTCCTCCTTCATGAAGGTGATGTCGTCTTCGGAGACTCCCCGGAGTCTCTTGCTGTGGTTTACCGATACTTTTTTCTTCTTGTCCGCCGAGAAGGTTACACCATTTATTTTAGTTCTTCTGAAATCATGTTGATAGTTAGTCGAGGAAAGTCTTCCCCTGTCTTTAAGGGTTCTGCATTGCCCCGGTTGCAACCATAGTTGTTCTTGGCTCGGTCGCTCAAGAACTCCGTAAGATGTTTGTTCTTCATCAGCGTTTCCACCTCCTCGTGTAGATGTGGGCAGTCCTTAGTTTTGTGGCCATGAGTCCCATGATATTTACACCACAAGTTAGGATCCCTTTGGCTGGAATCATATCTGATTGGCTTCAGAATTCATGCCTCTTTAATATTCCTCAATTATGATACCAAATCCACGATGCTAATATTGAAATTATAATCTGACAACCTAGGATAAGTGGAATCTCGGGAACTGGATACTTCTTTGTCCTGCAACAACCTGTTGTTTCGGCGGTGATCAGTTCTTCTACCGGGGGCAAACCTATCTGCGGACCAGAACCCTTTGCTACCGGGTCCTTCAGCTCTCTCGTATGACATGAATCTACCCTTAGTAGATCGCTGGTATGCCTCAAAATCATCTTTTAATTTATCCTTGGTCCTGTCTCGGTCCCGACCCTTGGTTGATGTCGGGAACCCGAACTGATCATCTTCTATCCTTATCTTTGATTCATAACGATTGTGGACATCCGTCCATGTGGTTGATTGGAAATCGAGAAGGCTTTCTTTCACCTTTCGGGAGGCCTCAGAGCTCCTCGAGTTCAAACCCTTAGTGAATGCCTCAGCTGCCCATTCATTTGGCACAAGCGGTAACAACATCCTTTCTTTCTGGAACCTGATCACGAACTCACGCAGCAATTCAGACTCTCTTTGTGAAATTCTGAATATTTCCATCTTCCGGGCTTGGACCTTCCTAGCCCCGACATAGGCTTTGAAATGAATCTGCGAGCATTTCAAAAGAATTTATTAAATGTTCGGGTAAAAGCAAATACTATGTCAAGGCCCCTTTCGTGAGGGTTTGTCCGAATTTCTTCAGCAGAACCGACTCAATCTGGTGTTAGGCCAAGTCGATTCCTTTCACTGCCCATTGTATATGTTGTGATGTGCTCCTGAGGGTCTGAAGTCCCAACGTACTTTAGTATTTTCGACATGTTGAAATGTTTCAGATTCAATTCTGGTGATGCACTTTGTATAAACGACAATTGGGTGTACTTCTTCGAGTCCAGGTCCTTCAACACTGGTGGTGCACCCAAAATTTGATCCATTTGAGTGTGGAACTCTTTCGCGTTCTAGTCCATCTGCTCATTTCATTATGAATCTTATGAGTTCAGTTTTGAAGGGATCATTACCATTGTCATTATCGGATCCGCTACCGGTCCCCCCAGCCCCGTCAAAGGTGAACTCACCCCTCAGGGTGTTATTATCAACCTTATGAGCCGCTTTATTTGCAGGAGCTCCGGGAGGAACATTCCCTCTTCCATTTGTGTTGTTCGTAGCAGCTGATAATGCATGCTTTAATTCTGTCATGACTTGGTCTTGCCTCGAGAGATGACCTATGATGGCCTTTTGCTACTCTCTCAAGATCCTTACTGTTTTCGCAACATCCTCGTCCTCAGCGTCATCAGGAGTCGTTTCCTTCACATATCGTGGATATTGTCCGCCACTGACTGGAGTTGTTACGTCCCCCTAGTTGCGGGTGTCTCTAATTGAATCCTAATGTTGAGGTAGATTTTCGTGTGCCTCAACGTTGTGCGCGATGTTGACATCGTTAGCTGCCATTTTTCGATTTTTGCTATAAAACAAAGAACCAAATAAGTTAGCGATAGATGCAAGGATCAACTTCATTATGCAACTATCTAGGCCCCACGGTGGGTGCCAAACTATTTACCCGTAAAATGATAAAATTGAATTTGTTACATGATTTATAGACAAGTGAACTAGTCTGATCTAAAATGATAAATAATTAAATTAAAAGTAACACTTAGCGTTAAAATCAAAGGAAATAACAAGTCTGGCTACAGTCGCAATGCTTCCGAGCACAGCAATAAGAGCACTATCAGACGGAAAGTAAATTTGTATTATTAAGCTTGAGAGTAAAGTACAACATAAGTATTGGCAGAGATTTCGTATGCTACAATAGTTGTTGAAGTCACTATTTATAGCTATACCTAGGAAACAAGATCCTAGGATCAAACCCTCTTAAATGACAATAAGGAGGTTCAATGATGAATGTCTAACGACATGCCTTGAATGCAAAAATTCTCTGCAACTGATGCTCATTTAATACTAGAGAATATTCTTTATTATATGCCATCTAGTGGCAAACCTTCTACCTGTTCCCATTAATTATGCTCTCTTCGGGGTCTATCCGATACCATTTACAGTTGTTATCCCCGGTCTTGGTTCTCACTCGATTTATTTTTCATTTATCTTTGGTTCCATGTGTCACGTTATTATTCGATTATTTAATACGAAGCGATTTTACCTTATACAGGAAGGGAATAAATAAACGCTCGTAAAGTTGTAATGTTAACTCGCCAGTTTTCAGGACAAGTTTAGTTGGAACTTATATGTTTTGCCTATTGTGAAGTAAAAAATCAATCTATCTTCACAAATGCTTTCTAGAAAACACGATACAGCATCCATAGTACTTCATCTTTGTTATATTTCTCAATCAAAGTAAACAAATAGTTCTCTCTCCGTTTTATATCTAGTTATCCTCCTCTTTTTACTCCAAAAGAACATATTTTCGGACAATATAGGCGGAGTCAGGATTAATGTTTATGAAAATTGTCATGAGAATTCCTTCTGCTCACAGCTTTTTATTAGAATTTTCTTGGGAACTTTTTATATTTATCGCGAAAAAGTTCACAAGTAAATTATATATGTATTTACAGTCCCCGTGTAAATTACTTGCAGATAAAATATCTCTAAATAATTTTCCTGGTGTGGAGGTCGAGAATTAGGGTAGACGATTAGTAGGTAGTTGAGTGCGTATCTTTCCTATACCAGTAGTATTAGTAGTTAGCATTGTATTATATTATTGATAAATCTCTATTACTACATGTTGATCATTCTGCTTGTTTCTTATTATCTTCTTGTTGTTATTGTTTGTTGCTACTTCTTTCTTTCCATCTTTCGTTGAGCCGGAGGTCTATTAGAGCTCTCCCTCAACGTAGGGGTTAGGTCTACATATATACTACCCTCCCCAGACGCCACTTATGAGATTATATTACGTTTGTTGTTTTTATTTTTTAGCGGATTATAATTACCAACGTAATTATTTACAACGATTTTTGTTGGCATGAAAATCCACATGAAGCTATTTTATTTGAAAATTTGCATTATGATGGCCAGAAAAATCCCAGTGATGGTGATTAATTTGAACTTAGGAAATAAAGACCTTGCCGTTGGAGACCTTGAGTGTTGAAGAAGACAATAATGACCAAGTTCTTCAAAATTCAGGGGCAAACTCGAATAAAAATAAGTCTGATATATTGGAAAGCTTCTATCGTTAGTTAATAAGGGCAATTTAGATCATTTCAAAGTTCAGGGGTATATTTGGTGCTTTGCCTATTATAAAATAAATTAAAACTCAAAATCTAATCTCTTTAGATTTGAAGACCAAAAAGAATCATTAAAATATTTTCCGCATTCGAGTATTAGAAAAGAATTAATTCGTAAATCTAGTGAGGTCATTTACGACCATGCACAAATTTATGATTAGGGTGTCACTTCACGAGTCAACTAAGAATATTAATGTAAACGACATTTGGTTGACTCTTTTGCAATCCAATATTAGATACATTGCGTTCTTTCCGATACTAAATATTTACAGATGTCTGCGAACCATTGGTTAGCCGTATATCTGTAACTATAAAAGTTACTTCTTCCTCAATGAATTAAAATCACATTATTCAAGAGAATAACGTTCATATTGTACTATTTCTTTCACATTATTCAAGAGTATAAAATTACACTATATACTTGACGGTTTACCTCCTTATTGGTTCCTTTGAAAAGTTTTATATGTTTATTTATACCGATTAAATTCACATATTTGTAACTTTTGCTTATTTTAAACCATATTTACTTGATTTCAAGTTGTCGTTCAGACTTGTAGTTATGGGAGCGATGATAAGAAGACACAATTATCATAAATCTTGCCATTTTCTTTTCTGCAATTCGAAAGATCAAATATCTCTTTAATATCAGGTGTGCGTGCAATTGTATTTATATATTCATATATACATATGTACAAGTCTCTTCTTTAAGTTTTCATATTTGTTTTAGATTATTTCACTTGGATCTTTTAAGATTAGGAATAGATCTGAGTTACTTTGTAAAACAACAATTTACTCAAGTCTCTTTTATGATTGAATATGGTTTCTAGATCTAATGAATTGACATGTTTCCACAAAATTTGCCATATTTTTTCTAATTAAACTAGGGATATCTATTAATTCCTTTAATCAGGATATCTAAGGAAAGTTTTCTCTTGTAGTTACATTCACATTTACTTTGGTTAAGCACATTAAAATATTTTCTAATTGAAGTTAAATTTCAGATCTGGTTATTATTAAGTTGAATGCTTGATTTTCACTATTGGTAATATATTTTCCTTTTAAAGTTATATCGGAAGTTAGGAGATTAAGAGTTGGGGCCTTAATGTAAATACTAGAAGTTGGAGGTTTCTTTTATTATTTTGGCTTTCCTAATTAGTTGTACATAAAAGAGTTAGTTAGTACAGTAATAAAATCAGTTGGAAAATTTCCCAATTTCTGTCTTCTTCTTCCTCACGTTCACAGTGCCCTCTAATGGCTGAATTTCAACATGGTATCAGAGCCATGGAGACTGATCCGTGAGGGTGTGAAATTTCTCCAACTAATTGACTGATTAATTCAATTCAGTCTCTTAATCTTCGATTCGAATCATTTTTTTTAGTTTGATAAAAATTGCTCTAGAACTGGTACGTTAATGTCGACGGAGAGAATCGACCATACACATCCTCTTTTTCTTCAACCTTCAGACACGCCTGGATTGATTTTAATTCCAATTCAGCTTACAAGATCAGAGAACTATGGGTTATGGAGCAGATCGATGCATCTTTCTCTCAAAGCTACGCGGAAGCTAGGGTTCGTAACATGAGCTTGTGTCAAGGAATTGTTCGAGGAGAATCTCCATGAGGAATGGGAAACTTGTAACGCGATAGTGCACAACTGGATTATGAACTCTGTTTCGAAGGATTTGCTTAGTGGAATCATTTGTGCATCAGATGCACATGCAGTTTGGGAAGACCTACAAGAGCGATTTGATAAGGTAAATTGAGTGAGTATCTTTCAATTACACAGCAATTTCGAGGTTATCTTAAGGAGTAGATTCTGTAGCTGTGTATTTTACCAAATTGAAGGAGTTGTGGGCAGAGTATGATGTGTTGGTACTATATCCGGACCATGGCTGTCCAAAATCTAAAGAGCATATGACTCATTTACAGCAACAAAGAGTTATGCAGTTCCTAGATGGACTAAATGATACATATGCCCAGGCTCGTAGACAAATTCTAATGAAAACCACTGAACCCACACTTAATCAAGCATATGCACTTATAACACAAGATGAGAGTAAACAATGTGCAGGAGGTGGAGTCATAGGTAATAAGACAGATCCCTTAGCCATGCAATCAGGGAGAGGTCAAGGATTTCGTGGAAGAAACCATATCTGCAATGTGAGCGTTGTCGTGTGAGAGGGCATACAAAGGAAAGTTGTTACAAGATAGTATGATACCCTGAAGATTTCAGAAGAAGGAAAAATTTTCAGCCTAAGGGGATACTAACTGCTGCAAATCATGTGGAAAGTTTTGTGAATCATGAAGAAGGGTATGTGGCTCAAAGCTCACAAGGAATATCAGGAGTATCACAATCTAAAGGAGGAGATCATTTTTTCACAGAAGCACAGTATCGGCAGATCCTAGACTTGCTGAACAAGGACTCACCACCAAGTGACATTAAGACTCAAAATCAACCAACTACTGCAGGTATAATCACTGCATTATCTTCCAGTATGCATGTTTCAAACAAAAGGAATGATGATTGGATTGTAGATTAAGGAGAAACACATCACATATCATCCACTTTAGACTTAATGAGTGGTGCAATAAGAGTAGATGACAGGACATAAAATAAAGTAACATTGCCAAATGGTGTCACTACAAAAATTGAGCATGTGGGAAGTTAATATTTGTCAGATGTCGATAAGCCAGAGAATGTCCTACATGTTCCTGATTTTAAGTTTAATCTAATGTTGGTATCCAAGCTAACTAGAGATCTAAAATGTTCTTCCACCTTTTTACCCACACTATGTGTATTTTAGGACCTTTACAATGGCAGGGTGAAGGCGATTGGTAAAGAAGATGAAGGTTTGTATATACTGAAAGGAAGAGGAATCAAACTTTTAGCAGCAAATGTGGATGCGAGGTTCAAGTAGTAAAGTAGCATACTTGTGGCATGGGAGATTAGGCCATGATTTTGTTCCTGTATGCAACATGTTTCCTTTTTGCATAATAAAGTTGATGATGATATGCAGAACAAATGTACTATTCTCCCTTTAGCTAAATAGTCTAGACTTAGCTTTCCTAATAGTGAGAAGAGGAGTACTTGAGCTTTTGAATTGGTTCACATGGATGTATGGGGACCATATAAGAAGAGAAATCATGATAGGAAACATTATTTTCTTACAATTGTAGATGATTTTTCTAGAGCAACTTGGATTTTCTTGATGCAGTTTAAGAATGAAACCATTCTTTTCTTGAAACAATTTGTTTATATGGTTAAAACACAGTTTGATACTTCTCTTTGCATGGGACTAAGACCTGGCCCGAACTTTGCATGGGACTAAGCCCTGTCCCGAACCCTGCATGAGGATAAGCCCTGTCTCGAACCCTGCATGAGGATAAGTCCCGCACGAGACTAAGAATTTTCTCTCTTGCATTATTCTATTCTCTCATGCTAAGCTCTGCCCTCAACTCCATGCAAGACTAAGCCTTGTCTTGTCGCTTCTAGCATCATGTCTTTGCACCTCATGGGCTGAAATATCGTCAGCTTGTCCGAAGGCGTCATAGTTTGAAGGCACCATCCTCATAGCCGGAAGACACCATGCCATGGTTTGATGATCTCTCAAACTTGCATATCATTATTCAAAGGCGTCATAGTTCGGAGGCACCATTTTCATGGCCCAAGAACATCATTTCATGGCCTGTGAATCCCTTACCACTCAATTCATGGCCCGAGACATCATGGTCTAAAGACGTCATCCTCAACCGTCCAAAGACAATCCTCATGGTCTAAAGGTAATTTGCATCACGTTTAAATTTATGCAAAGATATATGCTTGTTGTGCGTCTTTTATTTGCAGGTAACCCAATGAGCAACCATTACCCCAACGGGAGCAATCCCACTCCATTTCCTTCACACTATTTCAAACCTGACCGCTCACCGTAACCATTTCACCTATTCAAAACCTTGTGTCCGTTCTTGTGATAACTTCATCGGTATATTTCGCCGGTGAATCCAGAACTACACATGGCCTGATTCCTGTAAAACCAGGGATATGTAGGCAGCTCGAAAATCAGAGTGCGGCCTATGTTTCTCAAATCACCCTACTCGGTCAAAATTGGCCATCATATCTTTACCCGATAACTCTTTCATCCTTCTCGGGTAAAGACGGACAACTGTTGATACCTAATTTTTCCCTATATTATTTTCAAAATGCATATATATCCTCAAAACAATGCATGAGCATCAATTAATATATTTTTTTCGTAATCTCTGCATTTCTAAGGATTTTAAAAAAAAATATTTATCCTAATATTTTGATTTTTATAAGTAATTACTAACTGCATCACAAAAGGTTTTATAATAATTTTATTGATTAATTTTATCATTTATATTTATACTAAGCTTTAATTATTTCATGAATAGCAACATTTATATTTTAGGGTTATAATTACAATAACTTTGCAATAATAGCCCATGTGTGCATAATTACCTTATCTCACAAGAAAATAACATTTTGTATTTTTTATAATATTAATTATTTTAAATCAATTTTATGCATCAATAGTATTTTTTTTATCATTTATTAGCTATTTTATAAATTATTTATCAAATTTAATTGGGTATTTAACAAATAGACACTTTTAATTTATTTTAATTTCGGACTTTAGCCCAAATTATTACCTCAGCCCAATTAAATTTACAATCCAAATAACCTGACCCAATCTTTTAACCCGCCTAACCCCCTTCAGATCGAATCCTAGCGGGATTTGGGCTGATTTGTATGATTTCTGAGAGCCCGAGAGACGAGAGAGGTTAGTGACTGAGATAGGGCCTGAGTGCCGAGCTGTGAGCTATGTGAGTATATATGGATCGGGTTACACACCGCAACGAGCCTGAGGGTTGAATGTGTATGGATCGGGTTGCACGCCGTAACGAGCTTTGTGGCCATTCATGTATTTTGGATCAGGTTGCACGACGCAACGAGCCTTATGGCTGCTTATATGTTGGATCAGGCTGCACGCTACAACGATATAGAACTTGGGATGAAGGAGTCCCTCCAGAGTCTGTACACCCCTAGTGAACGCAAGTACCTATTGTGTGTGAGTATTTAGGGCTGAGAGCCGAGTGTTGAACTATTAAGAGCTTGAGTGACTGTTACTCTGAGAGGTTGTATTTGCTTTCCTTTTATTGTAGCACTTAGCTGAATTATGTCATTGTTCTGAACTTCTGGAAAATATTGTATCCGATTTTACCTAAACTTAGTAAATGTGAAACTGACTTGACTTAAAATTGACAGAATTGAATCATGTCTACTTTCATCACTGAAATTACTGAAATGAACTGTAATTGTATAGCTCGTCACTACTTCTAAGTTGCTTATTTATTATTATTACTTATTGTGTTGGTTGTGCTCACGCTACTCCCTGCACTTCAAGTGTAGATCCAGGTGTATCCGGTCACGGAGGACGTTGATCTCGTACGTGGTTGAGTATCAGAGATTTACAAGGTAGCTGCCGGAGTTCGTAGTCCTTGTCTCTCCTCCCTTGTTGTATTCCTTTTCTGTATTGGTATTTGACACAGACTCTTGTAGAAACTGTTCCTTAAACTGGTTGTTTAGATGCTCATGACTTGGTGGCACCCTGATATTTGGGGCTATTTTTCCACGGTGTATTTTGAGTTTAACTCCTGTTATTATGAAAACTCTGTCTTATAAAATCTTTAATTTATCTTTTGCAAAATATTGGAAGTATTTTGAAAATCGGCTTGCCTAGTACCATCAATAGGCTCCATCACGACATGTTAGGATTTTTGGTGGTGACAAGTTGGTATCGGAGCCTAGATTGCATAGGTCTCACAAGTCATGAGCAGGTTAAGTTGAGTCTTGCGGATCGGTACAGGAACATCTGAATTTATCTTTGAGGGGCTTCCGAACCTTTAGGAAATTTAACATTCTTGAATTCTGGTCGTGCGAATCTTTTGATTCTGGTTACTGAATTTCTATTGTTCTATTCTCTCAGAGATGGTGAGGACGCGTACTACTGGGCAGGATGGACAGCCGCCAGTACCATCAATTAGGACCGCTAGAGGTCGAGGTCGTGGTAGAGGCTGCGGTAGGGGCAGCGGTGCAGCTCATACAATAACTAGGGATGGACTTGTTTACTCTTTGCAGATCCACCAGTTGACCCAGTTCAGGAGAAGGCTCCAATTGTGGATGAGCCTGTAGGACCAGCTTAGGCACCACCTATTCCCATTGTGATCCCAGGCCTTCACGAGGACTTAGCTCAGATCCTGACCGTGTGCACCAGTCTTGCTCAGGCGGTCTTTGTTCCGTCCGCAGCAACCACTTCTCAGGCCGGGGGAGGTGCTCAGACTCCTGCCACCAGCACACCAGAGCAGGTGGTACAGGGACTCCAGACACCGGGGGCACCACCAGCCTAGCCGGTTGCAGCTGCTTAGGACTATGTGGTTCCTTTCATGCCCGATGATGAGCAACGTAGATTGGAGAGGTTTGGGAGACTCCAGCCTCCATCTTTCAGTGGTAGGGAGAAGATGCACAAGGATTCTTGGACAGGTGTTAGAGGATACTCTGTTTAATATGTATGCTAGAGACTAGTGGGGTCTTGTTCACTACTTTTCAGTTCTCTGGGCTGACTTCAGTTTGTGGGAGGCTTACGAGAGGCGTAGGTAGGTTGATGCAACACCCCTTACCTGGTAGTAGTTCTCTGGTCTATCCTTGGATAGGTTCGTTCCTCAGGCCCGCAGAGAGGAGCTGTGTAAGCAGTTCGAGCAGCTTCGTCAGGGTGATATGTCCGTGATGCAGTGTGAGATGAGATTTTATGCGTTGGCCCGTCATGCTATCTAGTTGATTCCCACAGACAGAGAGAGGATCCAAAGGTTCATAGATGGCCTCACTTTCCAACTGCAATTGCTTATGACTAGAGAGAGAGTGTCCGGTGTTACTTTTGATAAAGTTGTCCACATTTCTCGTCAGATTGAGATGGTTCGCAGCCAGGAGTGGGTTGAGAGGGAGGCCAAAAGGCCTCATGGATAGGGTGGATTCAGCGGTCTTCCTTCTGGGGGTCAGTTCTACCACGGTAGGGGTTGTCCTTTCAGACATGCTATGACAGCTAGCCGAGTTCACGGTGGTGCATCATCTGGCTATGGTTCACATAGTTATAAGTAGGTCCATTCATCTATCCGTTCCCTCTTAGCTTAGAGTTCATCTCGTGCTCCATCAGGTCAGGGCTCGTCCACGCCAAGTCTTTCTATCAGTTATCCCAGTACTCGGGGCTCTCTTCAGTCCCCAGTACCAGCACCGTGGAGTTTCTATGAGTGTGGAGAGTTTGATCACATGAGGACGCAGTGTCCCTGCCTTGTGGGAGGTTCAACTCAGTAGAGGATCCAGTTTGTGACATCAACAATAGTTTCTTCACCAGCCGCTCACCCATCTCGGGGTAGATTTTAGTCAGCTAGGGATCGCTCGAGTGGGGGAGGTCGATCAGGAGGCGGCTAGACCCATTTCTATCCTCTCCCTGCCAGACCAGATGCCATTGCTTCGGATGCTGTGGTTACATGTATTGTTCCATTTTGCCATAGATATGCCTCTGTATTATTTGACCCAGGTTCCACGTATTCATATGTGTCATCGTATTTTGCTCATTATCTGGATATGCCCTGTGGGTCTGTAGTTTTGTCTTTTCATGTATCTACTCCGATGAGCGATACTATTGTTGTGGATCGTGTATATCAATCATGTGTGGAGACTATTGGGAGTCTGGAGACTAGAGTAGTTCTCTTGCTGCTTAGTATGGTCGATTTTGATGTGATTTTGGGTATGGATTGGTTGTCTCCATGTCATGTTGTTCTAGATTTTCACACTAAGATCGTGACGTTGGCGACGCAGAAGTTGCCGAGGGTTGAGTGGACCGGCTCTATAGACTATGTTCCAGTAGAGTGATTTCATTCTTGAAGGCTCATCAGATGGTTGAGAAGGGTTTCCTATCTTATTTGGCCTTTGTGAGGTATGATAGTGTAGAGACCCCTACTATTGATTCCGTTCCGGTGGTACGAGATTTTCTGGATGTGTTTCATGCAGACCTGCAGCGCATACCGCGAGACAGGGATATTGACTTCGGTATTGATTTGGTGCCGGGAACCCAACCCATTTCTATTCCACCGTATCGTATGTCACTGACAGAGTTGAAGGAATTGAAGGAACAACTTCAGGAACTCCTTGATAAGGGGTTTATTCGGCCTAGCGTGTCACCTTGGGGTACACCAGTTCTATTTGTGAAGAAGAAGGGTGGTACTATGAGAATGCGCATTAATTACAGGCAGTGGAATAAGGTCACAATCAAGAACAAGTATCCCTTGCCGCATATTGATGATCTAGTTGACCAGCTTCAGGGAGAGACCGTGTTCTCCACGATTGATTTGAGGTCAGGGTACCACCAACTGAAGATTCAGGACTCAGACAATAGAGAGGCCATTGGCATATGATGTTCAGGCCTTAGCCAGCCAGTTAGATTGGATATTTCTGAGCCGAGTCGAGTATTGGCTTGTGTGGTCTCTCGGTATTCTCTTTATGATCGTACAACATGACATGGGTACTCTAGTGGAGTTGAGTACAACATTTCACCCTCAAGGGGAAGGACAATCCGAGCGCACTATTCAGATATTAGAGGATATTCTCTGTGCATGTGTGATCGAGTTTGGGGGTCCGTGAGATCAGTTCTTGCCCCTAGTGGAGGTTTCTTACAATAACAGTTATCAGTCGAGCATCCAGATGGCACCGTATAAGGCTCTGTATGGTAGCCAATGTAGGTCTCCTATGGGTTGGTTGCCGCGCGAGGCTAGATTATTGGGTACAGACTTGGTTCAGGATGCTCTGGAGAAGGTTAAGGTAATTCAGGATCGACTACGCTCAGCCCAGTCCAAACAGAAGAGTTATGCGGATCAGAAGGTTTGTGATACTGCATTCACGATTAGAGAGCGGGTCTTGCTCCAGATATCGCCTATGAAGGGCGTTATGAGGTTCAGGAAGAAAGGTAAGCTGAGCCCAAGATTCATTGGTCCATTTGAGGTGTTGCGACGTGTTGGAGTGGTTTCTTTACGATCTTGCCTTGCCTCCTAGTCTAGCAGGAGTTCATCCAGTATTCAATGTTTCTATGCTCCGGAAGTATCACTGAGATCCGTCTCACGTGTTGGATTTCAGCTCAGTCTAGTTGGACAAGGATCTATCTTATATTGAGGAACCAATGGCTATTTTGGGAAGGCAGGTTCGGAAGCTGAGGTCAAAGAACATTGCTTCTATGAAGGTTCAGTGGATGGGTCAGCCGGTCGAGGAGGTGACTTGGGAGACCGAGCGTAACATACATAGCTGTTATCCTCATCTTTTCACCACTTCAAGTATTTCTCTATACTCGTTCTAGGATGAATGTTTGTTTAAGAGGGGGAGGATTTGACACCCGACCATTCGTCTTGAGTGTTGTAGCCCCGCTTCCCCTATTTTTTGCTTCTTTGTATTCTACAGCTGTTATATGATGTCCCGGGTTGGTTGGTTCGGGTCCGGAGTGATGTCAGAGTGAATTGAGACACTTAGTCTCTTAATTGGAAGCTTAAGTTGGAAAAAGTCGACCGAATGTCGACTTATGTGTAAACGACCTCGAATTTGAATTTTTATGGTTCCATTAGCTATATTAGGTGATTTTGGACTTAGGAGCATGTTCGGAATATGATTTGAAAGTTCTTAGTAGAATTAGTCTTGAATTGGCGAAAGTTGGAATTTTGGCAAATTTAACCGTGAGTGGAAATTTTTATATCAGGTTTGGACTGGATTTCCGAAAATTGGAGTAGGTTCAAAGTGTCATTTATGACTTGTGTGTAAAATTTGAGGTCAATCAGACGTGGTTTTATAGGTTTTGGCGTCATTTGTGGAATTTGTAATTTAGAAGTTCATTAGGCTTGAATCCGGGTGTAATCCGTGTCTTTGATGTTGTTTGGGGTGATTTGAGGGTTCGAATAAGTTCGTAAAAGTATTGGGTTAAAATACTTGTATGTATGTTTGGTTGAGGTCCTTGGGGCCTCGGGTGTGTTTCAAATGCTTAACGGATTGAATTAGAGACTTAGACAATTGCTGAGTTTTCTCGTGTTCTAGTGTTTCACACATGTGGTGTGGGGAGACCGCAAGTGCGGACTCGCACGTGCGGAAGGGTAGGCGCAAGTGCGGTTTGGTAAATTTGGTCTGTGAGCGAAGGTGCGAGTAGGGGAGCTGCATCTGCACATCCACGGATGCTGAAGCTGGAGCGCAGAAGCGTGAGGGATTGCAGAAGCGGACAAGGGTCCGCAGGTGTGCACACGCAGGTACGACCACCTGATCGCGAAAGCGGGAATCGTGATCTTAAGTGAAATCCTCAGCTGCGATGGATGTTCCGCAGGTGCGGCGTTGCAAATGCAAAAGTGTGGTCGCATATGCGGAAAGCATAGGCAGAGCATATAAATGCGAGACATCAAGATTTTTCACCATTTTCACTATTTTGAACTCAAATTTTGGAGGATTTTGAGAGGGATTTTGAAGTGATTACTGAGATAAGCTCCTTGTGTCCATTTATCTTCAATAATGATGTTTCCCCAATGATTTTGCACCTAGTTGGTGAGTTTTTTAGGCGAAATTTGGGGTTTAGGTCTAGAGAAATTAAAGAGTGAATTTTGGGGATTTGGATGACCAAATGGTGTCAGAGTTTGATAAATTTGGTATGGTTAGACTCGTGAGTGAATGAGATTTCGGGTTTTGTGACTTTTGTCAGATTTCGAGACGTGGGCCTGGGAGCCGGGTTGAGCCAAATTCGAATTTTGGCTTCGAATTTTGTGTTTTTTTATGGAATTGATTCCTTTAGCCTATATTAACCATATCGTACTGTTTGTGGCTAGATTTGGGGAATTTAGAGACTGATTCGAGAGGAAAAGGCATTCCAGAGTAGGGTTTTGCACGGGTTGAGGTAAGTAACAGTCTTAAATCTGGTCGTGAGGGTATGAAACGCGAATTTTGGTATGATTTGACAATTTTAGAGGTGACTCACATGCTAGGTGATGGGTGTCTGGGCGTGCACTGTGGGGGATTGTGACTTGGTCCCTTCCGTGAGACTATAAAGTCGAATAGCTTACTTTTAACAACATATTCCTATGTTTTATGGAAATTTGACTCCAATTCATGTTAGAAATCATGCTTAGGCCATATGATATCACTGTTGGGACCCGCAACGATCATGTACTTGTTGAATTAGCTGCTATTTTCTATCTTGTACTCAGTCATAGTTTTACTTGTGTATCATGTCTCTGTCTCCTCTTGTTTTCTTGTTGATACCTATTATTATCTCTTTTTGGGATGATTTGTATGATTTCTGAGAGCCTGAGAGACGGGAGAGGTTAGTGACTGAGATAGGGCCTGAGTGCCGAGCTGTGAGCTATGTGAGTGTATATGGATCGACGTGCATGCTGCAACGAGACTGAGGGCTGAATGTATATGGATCGGGTTTTACAGTGCAACGAGCCTTATGGCTATTCATGTATTTTGGATCGGGTTGCACACCGCAACGATATAGCACTTGGGCTGAAGGAGCCCCTTCGGAGTCTGTACACCCCTAGTGAGCGCAGGTACCTATTGATTTTTGAGTATTGAGGGACGAGAGCCGAGTGTTGAGCTATTGAGAGCTTGAGTGACTGTTACTCTAAGAGGTTGCATTTGTTTTCCTTTGTTGCTGAACTTAGCTAAATTATGTCATTGTTCTGAACTTCTGGAAAATATTGTATCCGGTTTTACTTGAACTTAGTAAATGTGCAACTGACTTGGCTTAAATTTTCGGAATTGAATCATGTCTACTTTCATTGCTGAAATTATTGAAATGAACTGTAATTGTATATCTCGTCACTACTTCTCAGTTCCTTATTTATTATTGTTACTTACTGAGTTGGTTGTACTCACGCTACACCCTGCACTTCATGTGCAGATCCAGGTGTATCCGGTCACGGAGGACATTGATCTTGTGCGTGGTTGAGTATCGGAGATTCACGAGGTAACTGTCGGCGTTCGCAGTCCTTGTCTCTCCTTCCTTGTTATCTTTCTTTTATGTATTGGTATTTTGACACAGACTCTTGTAGACACTGTTCCTTAGACTGGTTGTTTATATGCTCATGACTTGGTGATACCCCGATGTTAAGGGCTATTTTACGCACTGTATTTTGCGTTTAACTCCTGTTATTATTAAAACTCTGTCTTATAAAAGCTTTAATTTATCTTTTGCAAATTATTGGAAGTATTTTGAAAATCGGCTTCCCTAGTACCATCGATAGGCGCCATCAGTACATGTTAGGATTTTGGGTCGTGACATATATTCCATGTTTCCATATTTATTTTTATCTTATAATTAGTGGTTTGAGTTGAAGAAAAATGGGGATTTTTGAAGAAACCTTTAAAAACTTAAAATGATGATTTGAGGAACGAATTGGTATCGAAATTTCGTAATTTTGGTATGGTTGAACTCGTATTGGAATGGGTATTCGGATTTTGTGAAATTTGTTGGGTTCCGTGGTGCAGGCCTGATGAGCGGTGATTTTACCACTCGTTTTATCCTTTTTTCGCTAGATTTAGAACCCTTTAATGTTAACATGAGGTCGTTTATAGTGTGTATTGCTCGAATTTCATGGAAATGGTGACATAAAGTGGTTGGTGTTGAATTGGAGTGGAGTTGAGCACAAAATGGTGAAAATGCACAAAGCTTCCAGTGAATCCGCACCTGCGGACTCTGGGCCACTGGTGCAACCTCGCACCTGCGGAGTATTGAAGCACCTGCGAAGAAGAGCTAAACTATACAGTAGTCCTTCTTCGCAGGTGCGACTTCTTCCACTGAGCAAAATCCGCAGGTGCGCCCATCTTCGCAGATGCGCAACCGCACCTGCGACTGAAGTTCTGTAGGTGCGGAAACTGGGAAATTCTGCCAAAAATAGAATGTTTGCAAATTGGCCTTCCCGGACCCGTTAACCTGGTTCTTTGGCCTAATTGCAGTGTTTTAATATGCTTAACAAGATTCCACTGCCTGACTAACTTCGTTTTAATTTTTGAAGGTAATTTGAGCTTTTAGATGGATCCAAACATGACGGGCAATCCCTATTTGAGTCACGAAATTGAAGAAAATGTTGAGGAGAACTTATATACTTCCAGATTCTTATCTGCTGCATGCCAGAGCCGGTATTATGATAATATCCTAAAAAAAAAAAACTAATACTTGAGAAAGGGATTGCCATGGACAAATTGATGGATATTCTTCCTGATTTCTATGGCTGGCTAGTTGCAAGCGGCTGGACCTGCTTCCCTCCCGATCCATGCAAGTCTAATGAAGAGTGGGTGAGAGAATTCTATGCCAACCTGAGGCGGACTCACTTCCAGAATTATGAAATCACCATACGGGGAAAAACCGTGAAATTTGGTGCTGAAGAGATAAATGATTTCTATGGGCTCCCCAATCATCCGCTCGAGCCTGTGCAAGAAAAAGACTCATGTGAAAATGGTGGTTGGCTAGTTACTAAGCTGTGTCCTCTGGGTCATAGGGTGAGCTGGGCTACCAGGAAGAGGGGCATCAAGTATGGTGATTTTACTGCTGAAGCAAAGATGTGGCTATATATCATCGTGAGCAGAGTATCCCCCTAGGGGAATGTGTCTGATGTCCCATATGCCAACGCTTTGATGATTGCTTGTATCCTGGATGACATCCCTGTGAATGTCGGCCACTATATTGTGCGGGAGCTAAAGGAATATGTGCTTCAGAGTGGCACATCTATGATGTTCCCATTGTTGATTACAGAGCTATGCTGGCGTGCACAGGTTGATGACACGGGAGGGAGATCATTGGATACCGGCAGACAAGCCATTCCACCCACTGAGAGTGACATGTGCAGGTAGTGTGCTGAAAAGTAAAAAAAGGAAGGTCACCACCACTACTGCAGAAGCCGGATCCTCCTCACAGACCGCCCCAGCTGAGGGACCTTTTGGGGAGATGAACCCCCAACTTGCATCCATTCGGGAGTTAGTGTCACAACTCCCTAGTGGGCCCTCACACTCCCAGTCTCTGCCCGACTATTTCTCCAGAGCCGAGATGCAGACTTACTTCGATACGCAGGCTAAGATGGAAGCATCTGTTGCCCAGCTCGATTCCTCCTATACCAGCTTGGCCAAGGCGCATGTCGACCTCAAGTCATCTTTTGACAAAGAAAAGGAGAAGAACAAAAAGAAGGGAAAATTCATGATAAAAATGTGGAGAGGGATTAAAGTGATCTTTAAATGGGGACAGCCGAGCAGGCGGATACCAGTTTAGGATGATGAGAATAGCGAGGAGTACTCGTTCGTGAAAGATGTTGAGGATGATGATGATGATGATGATGATGATGATGATGATGATGATGAGGATGCTGATGGCGAGAGCTCTCAACATCACTGATTAGCCTTTTCTCCGGCAGTCTGCTAGTCTGATGCAGACCTCAGGGAGACCCTCAAACTATTGTTCTTTATTTTTGATATTGTGCAGTGGGAACACTGCAATATATTTACTTGGGGTGGCTTTAGGAGCATATTGTATTTGTATTATGACTTTGTGGATGTTCCCTTGTCGGGCTTCTATATTGTATGAATATTGTGTGCCCTTGCCGGGCTTACGTTGTTATGTCATGTGCTCTTGCTGAGCTTGGTGTGATTAATCTGTTTTTATTTTTCTTTCTTTACTTATTTTCTTTAGTAGCTTTTAGTTTGTATTATTTTTTCTTCTCTAGTATTAGTTGCTTTTACTTTTGTATTATCTTTAGTAGTATTGTTCTTTTATTTTTATCTCTATGGTAGTGTTTCCTTAGATTTCTTTAAGCTACGGTTCTTTCCCAAGGAATATTTTTGAAGTGAACCGGGTGACTTTCCCCCATGATAGATGGTATGACAACTTTCTTAAGAGAATTAGTCTTGTTTTGCTAGGATGAGATTTTTGAATTATTTGGTACTAAATAAATTAGTCTCTTGTATGTGAAATGTGAATTAAGAGTACCCCTCCAAATTTTGGTTTTGAATTAAAACAAGTAAGTTCATGGTGAAGAATAATTTGTGTGACAAATATTTTGCTCTTTTAGTGACTCTTTGCCCACTAGTTTGCAAGATATTGCTCTAGATGCTCTTATTAAGAAGTGAACTTGATCCGTCTTGACTAGTCAATGTGCCATGTGTGTTAGGGTTTGTGTAAATAATTCTTGTGTTTGCTTCATCATCTAGAACTTACCCGGGTAGTCTTTCAATGCTAATGATAATTACGGTTGGTTGGAGAAATGACCTTAGGCATTCTTTGTGTTATTGGAAAAACCTCTTTTGCCTTTCAAGCTTACCATTGCATAAATATTATCACTAGTTACCCTATTTGAGCCTTTAACCTTTTCTTGGGTCACCTCATTATAAATCTTTCCCATTTTGTAAAATAATTTCCTCTTTTGAACCCGTCCATCCTTGAACATTGAGAATGAGGCTAAAAGCCTAAGTTGGGGGTGTGGTATCAAGTTGGAAATTGGTAAGGTTGTATATTGAATGTAGGAACCTATACCTCAAAGTGTTCATATGAAATTATTCAAGCTCCAAAAGAAAAAAAATTAAAAAAAATGAGAAAAAGAAAAGAAAAAGAAATATTTGTATATATATAAATATGGAGCCTTGAAGAAAATTAGAGAGGTATTTAAAATGGTTCGATGTTGGTAACTCGGAGCCAATGAGGGCTATGTGGTTTGAAAAGAAACAAAGGGCAACAAGAAAGAAAAATGTGAGTAGTGTTCAAAGAGGGTGTAGTCAATTGTACCCAAATGTTTATCCAACTCTTTCCTAAGCCTACATTACAAGCTTAAAAAGTCCTTATGGGATCTTCAACCGAATGTTCTTGAAAAGGCGATGAATTAAAATAAGGGCAAGCCTATGGCATGATATGTTGTAACACTTGAAATTCTTTGTGGGAGTGAGTGTCTTTGTGAATTTGTATCGTGTTGTTCTTGTAAATATGGTGATTTTGGGACTTCCTTTCTTGTGAGGGCACATGAATTAGGATGGATTGGTGAAATTGATATATCTGAAAATGAATGAGTTGAGATATGTAGTAGAACAGTGCTTTTGAGTCACTCCTTGAGGCTTATTCTTGTCACTTGATTATTTTGAAACCCCCTTTGCACTTCTTGATGTTTTTTTTTATGAGGGAGTTATTCGGGTAAGATGCGTACTTGAGCCTAATTATTAGTACCAACCAAATCCATAAGCATAATGCTTAGTGGAGAATGTGATTTATAAATGATAGCAACACAACTTGTGCTTAAAATGGTAGAACCTCATTTAGTTGTTGGTTTTGATTTGCTTGAGGACAAGCAAAAGCTTTAAGTTGGGGGTGTTGATGAGTGGTGATTTTACCACTCGTTTTATCCTTTTTTCACTAGATTTTTCACCCTTTAATGTTAACATGAGGTCGTTTATAATGTGTATTGCTCGAATTTCAGGGAAGTAGTGCCATGAAGTGGTTGGTGTCGAATTTGAGTGGACTTGAGCACAAAATGGTGAAAAATGCACAAAACCTCCAGTGAATCCGCACCTACAGACTCTGGGCCGCTGGTACGATCTCGCACCTGCGGAGTATTGAACGCACCTGCGAAGAAGAGCTAAACTATACAATAGCCGCACTTGCGAAGTAGTTCACGCACCTGCGGAACCGCAGGTGCGACCTTTTGTTGCATCTGCAGAGATTGCTCAAGATACCCAGACTCGCACCTGCGATGGTGAGTCCGCTTCTGCGAGAAATCTTCCGTAGGTGCGGTCAACGGGCATCAGGACTGGGCATAATTGTAAAATCACATTTTCTTATTCCCAACTCACATATACTCGACCTAGCAGATCTTTTGGCATATCTTTTGGCATCATAAAATATATTTTTGAGTTGAGAAGAAGAGAGAAAACATTTGTGGAAGCTAGGGTTTGCACACACACTTGAGATTTGAAGATTTCAATCTTGTGGTTAAGGATTTCTTACCCATTTATGTTTGTTTCTTCATTTTCTTGATTTGTATTGAATATTTAAGTGTGTAGTATTTGTTTCCAATACTTGAATCTTGTTTATGGGAATATTCATATTTAAAGTGTGGATTAAATACCTTGTTGTGCTTATGTATTGAATGATTTTTATATATTTATGAAGTGAGTTATTGTTACTTTAATTATTCTTGTTCTTTAATTTTTCCAAAGGATTTAGCTAACCCTAGGACTCACCCATTCACTCCGAATTAATTTTGGAAAAGATAATTTTGGGTTGGGAAAGATTAATTAATAAGAACTTGAGGCTTTAACTCTCATTTTAGAGATTCTACCTAGGGATAGGATTGAACTACTTGTAGCCATATCTGGGAGTGCTTAATCTCTTGATTGGGTTAGGAATAATTTAATCAGGAAGTCTTTAGTCTTTGAAAAAAGCTATTTAGAATTATTATCCGTGGCTAATTAACATAAACTCGCTCATATTTGTAAAATCGTGAAATACATTGGATCGTTACTTGAGTGTAATACCCGATGCATTCATTCTTGTTTCCATTGATCATTTTACCCGCTTTCTAGGTTAGTTTATATTTTCGCATTTAGTTATAAACATTTTCAAAACCAAAATCTATTTGTTTGGCATTGCGCGATAAGTGATAATTCTCTTACATTCCTAATCGCCTCTATTGTTCTGTGTGAGATTCGACCCCAACCTTGTTGGATTATTATATTTGACAATCGACCGCTTACACTATTATAAGGTGTAATTTGAGCGTATCAGGGCCCTGGGGTCGACCTTTGGGTTGATTTTTAGTTTTTGATAAAGATTGAAGCTTTATTATCCGGAATAGTATCTTATGAGTTTTATTTATGCTTTGAAGTTATTTTGGCTATATTTGAACTGTCTGGAAGTTATTTCACTCGAGAGGTCCATTTTAGAGCAACGATCTATCTTCTTTGAGGTAAGTGTCTTGCCTACCTTTGTGTGGAGGGAACTACCCCTTAGGAATTGAGTAAATTATGCTATCTTGTTATGTGAAAGTCGTGTACGCAAGGTGACAAGTGGGTGCACGGTCTATATGTTGTATTTGATCGGTTTAGATTGTCTAGTGTCTTTCCACGCCTTTAATTGAATTAGCAAAACATGTGATATCTCGTTGTTAGTCTACTCTTACGTGCTCTATTTGACGCTGTTATCACCTACTGTACTTCTTACTCGTTAATTGGCCCTTACATGCCTTCGTAGAAGTTAGTGCCTTTCTTATTCTTTTGTTTCCTCTTAATTGTTGAGTTTCTTCTATGACCTCGTGTTTATCTGCTACATGTCCTAATTGTTGCGATTTCATACTTAGTTATCACGTGCTCTATCTGTCCTGTCATTTTTGTAAAGTTTGTTGTATTCCTTCGATTTTTATGTAATTCCTTTGTTGTCATATACTGATACCTTTGATTGTAGAAATTCTTGTAAATAGAGTTATTGAATTATTGATGTTGATTTAAATTATTATACAGGGGATCCGGTTGCACGCCGCAACAGGTGAAATAAGGTAGGATAATTATATTGTGATATTATTATTTTACAGTGGGATCCAATTGCACGCGGCAACATGTGAAATAAGAGTGAACTGTTATGGTGAAATAAGAGTGAATTATGATATTGATATTATAGGGTGGGACCGGGTTGCACACAACAACATATTTTAATTATTGTTATGATATTGATATTGCACGGTGGGATCGGGTTGCACGTCGCAACAAGTGAAATAAGGGTTAATTTTGATATTGATATTATATGGTGGAATCGGGTTGCGCGCTGCAACATATTTGTGTCTTGTATTCCCTGTTTTATTTCATTGGCTTCGGTTCTTTCGTACGAGAGTCTGAGAATTTGTATTTCCGGTTCTTCAATATTTAACGAGGATTGAGTTATTGTCATTGACTTATTGCCTTGCCATCATTTCCCGAGTTCTTTTTCTAATTCTATTATTCTGGTAAATTAATTTTCAAGGTGAATTTACTACGTTGAGTCATTACCTCCTGTCCTGCTTAGTAGTTAGTAATATAATAATTTTAAATAAACGAACTAATATCATGCTACCTTGTGTGATTTTTAAGTTAAAACTCACCGTTTATTCGGTACGTATCATTTCTAATACTAAAATTATGTCATGGACTCGCACATCCACCCTTTTCCACATAAATACTAAGATTTTTGTCAGCAACAGAATTCAAGTCGATGACATACCCCTAATCCGTATAACATAAGTAGCCATTCAATGATTGTTCATTAACTAAAATCAACTTTCCCTATAACTAGCATTAAAATTTTATTTTGAAGACACAATGAGAATAAATACTGTCCGGATACTATACATTGCGATTTTCCTACAAAAGAATTGAGTTTTTTCTTGGAGATTTAAAATAAAACTTCAGGTTAATCATAAAATTTACTTTGAGATTTATTCGCGGATTATCACCGTGGGGGAGGGGGTTATAGCGATTTGCATGTACATTTTTCATGGGAATTTTCCTGTGTAAATATTAATGCAGATTTACTTGGGAAATTTTAACAGGGATTTCCGGAGAAATTATCCAAGAACCATACCCAAGAAAATTCCTTTTGATCACAAAATTTTAGCCTAAATTTTCTCACAAACTTACTTGGGAGTTTTCTTGGGGATTTACGCACACAAAAAAACTTATACGCTTTTTCGCTAGCGAATGCAATAAGTTTCGACCAATTGGCCATTTTGTGTTTTGTCCGAGTTTTTACCCTTGAAAATCCTCATCAGAATTACTTTTGTTTACAACTTTTTATTAAAATTTTCTTGTGAATTTGCATATTTATCGCGAAAAAGTTAGCAAGTAACTTATAGATGTATTTACAACCCCGTGTAACGTACTTGCAGATAAAATATTTCCAAGTAACTTTCATGGTTTTATTTATATCCATAGATAATAATTACAATGAAGTTAATTACAGCAAGTTTTTGCTGGCATGAAAATCAACAAGAAGCTATTTTATTTGCAAATTTTTCATTATTATTTACTTAAAAGATGGGTAACAATTAAATTTATACGCCGTTTAAAGGATACGTGGTTTAATTCAACACGAATAATCAAGAATGACAGATAGTTGAATTAAAGGCAAAATAAACGATCAAACTAATTGCAATATGATGACGAAACCTATTCTTAGATTAAACAGTAAAATTCGTCCTCGATCGGACCCACGGTACAAGCTCGATCGTGAGTAAAGAATAGAACAAACAAGAATTGCCTTGAACAATAGCTAGAGGACAAAGTAAACTTTTTATTGCATTCAATTGCGTGTTATCATGTGTCAGAATAAAGAAAAAATTCCCCTTTATATAGTAGGAGAATTTCAATCCTAATACAAATCTAAAAAAGGAAAATTCTGATTTTTCTGGTAATTGTTGATCCATGATTGATACCGACGGGATTCACGCCGTAAAATCCATTGTGCATAACCGTTCACCTCGTCTCCCGAGGTGCAAGAGTCATACTTGATCCGGGGTACATTGCTTTGTTGTGTCCGATCTCAGATACAACGTTCGTTCTTCCGGGGTCTCGGTATGAGGAGTTTCCGACATCAATAATGTTGTGGTCGATTTGTGCTTCCCTTCATTCTCTCAGGGGGCAACCGGGAGAAACTTTGACCCCGACTTTATCCGTAAATAGATAGTTCCCTCATTTTTTTTGAGAGTAGGTTTATTGAATCGACTAGAAGCAATGAATTAACCCTGATTTCTTCCTTTGTACGTTACAATTAGGTTGACGGGTCAACGAAACGTCCAATCAGTCGCGTCATTCAGACTTTGGACACGTGTCGGCCACCGATTAACTGTCCTCGAATGCAAAATGTCACGCACTGATTACTCTTTCCCTCTATAAAAAATCCGACCCCTTTTTCACTTTTTCACTTTTCCATTTCAGAGCTGTTTGATTTACTCTCGAATTCTCCACTTAACTCTAAACTCTTCAAATCATCATATATTTCTTTCCAGATCTTCATATCTTCATCCTCAAATCTTCAAACCTTCATATTAGATCTTCATATCTTCATCCCTACCTTCATATCTTCATACCCAACTTCAAACCTTCATATTTTTCTTCAAATCTTTATATTTTTCAGATTCCGATGAAAAAAACTTCCAAATCTGTGCCTCAACAAACCGTCCTTTCAACTTTGAACCCGACTGCGGATGTCGAGGTGTCCGTCCTTGACGTAGACACAGAGCCTCCTTTAAAGATTTTTGTTCTTGTGGTTTGTTAACGACTTCATAGTCGAGAAGGCTTTCAGTAAGCAAGACCGAGGCGAGGGGGTATGGAGGTATTTATCTTCCATCACTGAAGATATACTTCCCACAGTCCGGGAGGACAACAACTAAGAGGGAAAGGTGGTCGTTCCCGGACCCAATGAGGACATTACTACCCACGTGGAGGGCTATTTAAGTGTTTACACTTACCCTTTTATGATCTCCCCGTGGACCCTATAATCCTCGGCTTCTACAAAAGGTACGAGGTCTGCCTTGGGCAGATTCACCCGTCCTTTTGAAGGATCGTAATCCTCCTACACCACTTCATAAACAAATTGAAGCACCTCGGTTCACCCTCGACCACCCACTTTGTCTCCACAGTCCTCGAATCTTTCGATGGGGGCTGATTAAGCTTGTTCGTCGAACAAGTAAAGTTCTCCAACATTGATGAAGATCGAGATCGAGGTTGGCATGGTAGATTCATTCGGATGAGAACCGAAGACCTCATCCCACCCAAATTTCACTGTTCCCTGAAAAGTGGAACTCATCCTGTAAGTCTACTCCTTCTCGAGTGCTTGCTACTTCCTTTTGTTCCTTTTCTATTTTCATGCATCTATCATTGTGCAGCAGTCGCCCAAGTTCCCAATGCTTCCCCGCTTCAAGGAGTAGATCGAGGGGATTTGTAAAAAATTTCATACTTCGAGCGCGAATGGCGCAAGATCTCAAGGGGCAAGTGGGACGCCAGCTCCCACGATGAGTCTTCTGCCTAAATAACTATATTTACATACTTAACTTTTATATTTGCTAAATCTTTTTCCCTTAAACAAGTTTTTCCCAAGACCACCTAGCTTCGGCCATTAGATAAGGAGGAGGCCCGGTTCTTGCTTGCAGAGGTTCGGGACAGACAGAGCTGCCACGATGGAGGAGAAAAAGAGAAAGAGGAAATCCTCTAGATCTCTGGATACCGAGGTGAAGAAGAAGAGTGTTGATGTCTGGGTCCAGAAAAGCAACAAAAAAACACCAAAGCCAAGGTACCGAACTCTGATTCCCTCTTTCAGCTCAGGGATTACCCTGAGGATGACGACCTTGAGTTCATTTCTCTTGAGTCGGCCATCAATAAGGGAGAGCAGGAGATGACCGTAGAAGTTGGTCGAGGGGGCAATTCCCCTCTAGCTCGAGAACTAGAAGGAGGATCGGAGGCCATGGCCTCCCGAGAATCCGCTCCTTCCCCAAAATAGGTAGTCGGTGTCATTGACATCGCGGATACGCCATCCCACACAGATTCCATGTTCGAAGAGGCTCAGGCCGATAAAGAGAAATCAAAGGAGACGGTATCGGGCCCGAATGATGCACTCAACATGTTTTTCGATGACATGGACATGAGCGTGTTGGAGGACTACTCCGGGCTTGGTCACTTGGACGTCCCAAAAAAGGACATGCCATCAGAAGCGGGCGAGCCGAGCTCGAGCTCGAAGCTAGTAATGTAGTTCCCTGCCTCGAGTGTTTTCCCGATCACAAGACAACGATCGTTCTTACTATCCCAGCGGACGCCTGTTGTGGGCGGGGCCAACTACATTCATTTCCTGGTAACTCAGGAGGAAAAGTAGGTACGTCGAGCCTCTTCAACGAGGAGCAACATGAATTGAACCAGGAAAGATGTATACTCTTTGTATCATTTGCAAATTTTACTTAGTTTTAGCATGTTATAACAACCTCATTGTTTTTCAGCCTTCGGTTCACCGTCATAAAAGTTTCCTTCGGTCCCGCTTGGAAATTAGCCAGCTTGAGTTCAATATCAAAGAGAAATTCTAGAAGAAGGACATGTACATGGCTCTTAGTGACAACAAGATGAGACTCTCAAGGACTTGCCGATTCTCTGAGCCGAACTGGAAAAGGTACAGAGGGAGGCCTCGTCCGTGAAATAGGAGCACGCCAAACTGATCGAGAAGGTAAATATCTTGAGGCTAAAAATGAGATGCTACTTGTGGTGACTAAAGACGCAATTTCGCATGTCTAAGAGAATATATACTTGATCGACCAGCTTCAGGACCGAGATGGATGAAGTTAAGACCATGACCGAGGCAATGAAGGGCATAATGGACCTGTTGGCTTCAAAAAATGAGGCCACCAAAGAGGATCTTGCATCGGTCAAGAAACAGCTCCGGGTAGTAATGGGAAAAGTCGACAAATGTCCTCGGCTAAATGACAGACTTCGGGCATAACTGGCTTCAGCCGCCTCGGAACGAGATGCCCTTGGCCAGGAATATACTGCCTTAAAGTCCATATTTGAGGCAATCTCGGTTGATTCCTCCGAGGTTGAAAAAATGCTGGCTCAGTATAAAGCTGATGTGGAGGTGGCCGAGAACCTCTTAAAGATGAAGGCCGAGTATAAAAAGCGGTTATCCCGGGGGGGGGATACTCTCGAGGAAATTCACGCCCGAAAATTTGACCCGTCGACCGAGATCAAAGAAGCCAAGAGGCTCGATTCTAAGGCAAAGGATCTCTATGAGCCCGATGATCATGATGGTTCTGACGGTTCTGAAGGTTCCGACGGTTTTGGTGCTGAGTCGAGCCCCGGTGAATATTAGGCATAGGTGCCTTAGTTATTTTTTGGTTTCCTTGTATTTTTTCTTTCTTTCTTATTTTAAGGCCATTTTATTGTGCCTTGGTAAATATTTTATGAAATATATAAAATTTTCTCTTTGCAAACCATGTTTTTACTTTCAACATCTATTTACAATCTTTTACTGGTGTATCGTTCTGAATACCTTAGCATAGAGTCGAATATAGTTTAGAGCATCTGTTCTTTAGAGGCCCAAGTGGAGCGCGATTTCGATGACAAATCTGGATTACTCGTGACTTCGAGATTTCGATAAAATCGAAGAATTTTGTGATGCTTAAGTGTTTTAGTCATATATGATGATGTTTTTTTCGAGGGTAACCTTTTAATAGGTTTTAATTATACGTAAGGGCCTTACTTTCTGAGTATGAACTTCGGACATCTCCGAGCCGTTTTGGGGTGGCCGTAGCCTTTAGGCTAGGTGCCTCTGGGGTTCGATGTCTTGGGGCGTCCAATATTTTATCGGACGACAGCCCCAAGTCAGGGTGGTCTTTGGGCTATAGGACCTAGGATCTGTCGTGAAGCATCAACGAAACGAAATAAAGTATAACAGAAGCAAAGATTTATTTCATTGTTTTATATGTAGAGTACATAGTCGGAGGTGCAAAAGCCTCGTGTCGTGGCTAGAGCGGGCTATATGGGTACGGTTTGTTTGACCGTTTGACCCTTACAATAAATCCTAACCTCCAAGACTTGGCTTTTCGACATATAAAAATTTCCCTTTCTAAAGATCTTAACCTAGGGGTAATGGCCCCCAGAATTTGAGGTCGAACTTGTGAGGGCTAGATACTGTTGGCTTGGTGCAAGTAATCAATGATTCTGGTTTAAGGTTAGTCTTCAAAACTAAGTTAGCACGTTATACTGTTGCCCCGTCAAAACCTTGCTAGAAAACCCACTTCGAGACAAAATTGGTTCAACGAAAAAAGGGTACAACATGCGCTTTCATACATAATAGTCATGTTTTCCCTTGGCTGAGTACCTATATAAGTTAGTCCGTACTATGCTAAAATTTTAAAAAAATATGAGTTCGTACCCTAGCAATAGTATTGCTTTAAATGTGCCACATACCAATTGTTTGGTAGTTGTACACCGTTTACCAATTTGAGTTTATACGAGTCTTTACCGGTTATTCCAGCAACTCTATACGGTCCTTTCCAATTCGGGCTAGTTTCCCTTCGTTTGGGTTCCTGGTGTGTGTTGTTACCTTTCTCAATACCAACTCCCCGACTTGAAAATGTTGGAGGTTGGCTCTTCGGTTTTAGTATCTCCCTCCTTGTTGCTTTTGGGCGGCCAACCGGACCAAGGGCACTTCACGCCTTTCATCTAATAATTTTAGGCTCGTGATCATGGCCTCGCATGTTTCACACTTCAGTAGCATACTGGAACCTGAGGCTCGGTTCCCTTACCTCGACTGGTATAAGGTTTCCGCTCTGTAGACTAGAGAGAAGGGGGTTGCCCAGATACTCGACTTCAACGTAGTATGATATGTCCACGGGACTTTGAGCAATATTTCCTTCCACTTTCCCGTCGAACTAGTAAATCTCTTTTTTAGGTTTTGGAGTATGGCTTTGTTCATCGATTCCACTTGCTCGTTCCCACTAGGGTGGCAGGGTGTTGATAATATCTTCTTGATTTTGTGGTCTTCGAAAAACATATTTACTTGCTGCCGAAAAACTATTTTTCGTTGTCGCAAATGATCTCGTACGGTATCCCAAATCGACATATTATGTGATCCCAGATGAAATTGATGACTTCTTTCTCCCGGACATTCTCGAATGCTTGAGCCTCGACCCATTTGATAGTCGGTCATGAATAATATGTATTGGACCTTACCGGGTGCCCATGGAAGGGGACCGATGATGTCTATTCCCCACTTCACAAATGGCCAAGGTGACAGGACCGTGAGGAGCATCTCTCAGTTGATGAATCATCAGGGCATGTCTTTGGCACTTGTTACATTTTCGTACGAATTCTTTCGTATCCTTCTCCATTTCTTCTGGTAGTAGCCTGCTCTAATTAGCTTATGATGTTTTAGACTTCAATACCACACAAGAAGATAGGTTACTTTGTGTGGTACCCAATTTTCGAGCGCTGTCTCAGTAGAAGAACCTGGTTCTTCTTCGTGTTCCAACTACTACTGTTGCGGAATAATAAAAAGCAGTAAGGTAAAAACACAGAGATATTTACGTGGAAAACACCTGGCTCAAAAGGTGAAAAAAACCACGACCTACTCCTCAGTAGGATTTTCTCAATTCTTCACTAAAAACTCTGAGCCAAACGGACTTACAAAATAAAATCTTTTGTAATCGTAAGGATTAACTCTAACCCTTTGTAGTAACTAGCCCTTAGCTAATTTCTACACACTTCAAGTTAACTCTAACTTGATCAATACGTACCTATTACAATTGCTTC
>ML431516.1:1250-105614 GCA_005239525.1 Nicotiana knightiana
TATCGAATATGAAAGAGACAAAATAAATGGAATACTTTAAATACGTTAGAAAATTTTAGACGTACTTGAAATATTAGCCCATGTGTTCATACCCGAACCTTGATTTGATATGCTTAAATAATAAAAGGATCATTTGCGCCTTCCGCATCTCGATGCCTTTAGATTTAAAAGTAATTATATTATAACCATGTGTATATTCCGTACCTTGGTTTAATATTTAATTTCAAAGAAGTACCTTGTGTGCGTTCCGCATCTTGGTAAACACAACTAATAAAAATATAATAATTAATTAAGCGGTAATAAATAAGCCATGATCAATAAAATACAAGAATAGCTAAAAATTGATTTAAGCCTTACATGAGTCAATAAAGCGACCGTGTTAGAACCGCGGGACTCGAGGGGTGCCTTACCCCTTCCCCTCGGTTAACAGAATTCCTTACTCAGTCTTCTGTTTTCGTAGACCATAAATTAAGAGTCAAACCATCCTTTGTTAAGGGATTCAAGATAAAAGGTGGCTTGGAACACCAAAACACAATTCCAAGTGGCGACTCTAAATAATAAATAATCCCTTTTCAAAATGTCACTTCGATTGGAAAAACTCTTCACCAACCTCGTAATAGGGTTGTGGGACATAAAAGAGGTGTGACAATGCCGTGCCATTTTATATTCATTACCATGTGAGGAAGAGTATAAAACACGAAGGGTGATGTTGTGCCATATTATTGAGAGTGTAAAGCACGAAGGGTGATGCCGTGCCATGTTATTGAGAGTAAAAGCACGAAGGGTGATGCCGTGACATTGCATTTATACTTCTACAACTTTGTATCATTGTGAGGTCATGGAACGAAGGGTGTTTCCATGCAAGTGAGGAAGAGAGACATGCATTATGTTATGACAAGCTTTTCTTGTATATATCTTCATGTCTTACCTTGAATTATTACTGTCGTATTTGTGGTTCTTATGTGACTTGTCATCATTGTTCTGTGCTCATTCTCTATCTAAATAATTATTGTATTGCCTATGCCTTATATTTGTTTAACTTGTAAACATCATACTTACTTACTGTTGTTATGATTGCATCCATGTCAAATCTGTTTTGCTGCACTTAAGCATGAGCCTTCTCCCATGTTGGTCATTCATGCTCTACTTGTTGTATTAACAAGAACATGCCCCCTGTCACAACCCAAATTTCCCTCCATTGGGTATTGTGATGGCACCTAGTCTTAATGACTAGATAAGCCTAATATTCATGGAATAGCAACAATAATAAATAAAAATCTAATAGTCTTCTGAAATGAAGAATTATTTATACAATGCATATTCCCAAAACCCGGCAGTACAAGTCATAAGCTCTATAATGTTTACTACAACTTCTAAATACAAGTGTTTAGAAGTAAGTAAAAATAGTGTAAATACATAATAGGAAGGTGACTACGAAGCTTGCGAACGCGACGACATGTTTACCTTGAGTCTCCTCAGCAAGAATCCGCACAGCTACTAACGATCAATACCTGGATCTGCACAAAAATGTGCAGAAGTGTAGAATGAGCACACCACAGCGGTGCCCAGTAAGTATCAAGACTAACCTCAGTGAAGTAGTGATGAGGACTAGTCAAGAAACCCATTGGTTTAACATGCATAAATATAGGAATGACAGGGCATGACACCTATCTAAGCTTCCCAAAACCCAGAATGTCACAAGCAGTCACAAGCTTCTAACACTACTGTAACTCTAACAAACACTGGAAGGAAAGTACATAAGAATGTTTATACAAGATAGAATAGAAGGAGACTCAGAGGATTCCGCGGACGCGGCAGAAGTACCTTGCAGTCTCCCGGAATCAGCAGCAGCAAACTAACCACGAGGTTGATAACTCATACCTGGATCTACACACGAAAACATGTGCAGGAAAGGGAATAAGTACACCACATTTTGTACCTAGTAAGTGCCAAGCCTAACCCCGGTCAAGTAGTGACGAGGCCAGGTTAAGGCTCTACTGGATTTCTAAATAAGTCAGTTTAAAACAGTACAAAAGATAGGTAAAGTCTACAATAAACAATTTAAGGAAAATATATAAGTTTTACAGTAAAGAAAATCCTCGGCTCAACATAATATATCACCACATGGAATCTCTCGGGATACCGTCCCGTAGTTCCAAATGATTATGCAGTACAGGGGGATCTCCCAGAATACGTCTGTAGTCCCAAAGTAAATATGCAGTACAGGGGGATCTCCCGAAATACATCCAGAGTCCTACAATAAATATGCAGTACAGGGGGATCTCCCGGAATATGTCTATAGTCCAAAAATAAATATGCAGTACAGGGGGATCTCCCGGAATACGTCCGTAGTCCCAAAATAAATATGAAATGCAAATGAATGCCAGATAAGGTTCATTTAAATAGTTCAGGAGAAAAATCACAGGCAAGACAAAGGATAAGACTAACTATGCATGGTGCACATATTATCACATAGGGAATTCAGGTAAAAAAGGTAGACATGCTCCTTCCTAATCTAGACTACACAATTAGCACGGTAAAAAGGGAAATAAGAGTGAAATGATTTATGGCATGGAAGGACAAATGGAATTTTTAGCAACAATGGCCCGTGTACGTACTCGTCACCTCATGTACACGACGTCTATACAACAAAAAGTATCAAAAAAACCTAAGGGGAAGTCTCCGACACAGAGTTAGGCAAGCCACTTGCCGTAACTGCTTTACTCAACTCAAAACCATGCTCTTGCCACGAGTACCCGACTCTGAATGGCCCAAATTTATTCCATTCAATTGCATAATGTAAATATCACTTTAAGGAATCAATATAGATAATTAGTTCAAAGCTAATACGCGAAGTTTGGAAAATTTCCCAAAAAGTCCCTCAAGCCCACGTCTCGGAATGGGGTCAAAGTTAAAAATTCCAGACACCCATTCACTCACGAGTCTAACCATACATGAATTACTCGAATCAGATATCAAAATCTCGATCAAAACTCGCAAGCTTGGCCTAAGAACTTTATCCAAATTTTCCCCAATTTTCCACCATAAATTCGAAATTAAAGGGTAGATTCAAGTGTATAATCATGGAAATTAGTCTAAAGCATGTAGGAATCACTTACCCAAATTGCCCAGGTGGAAATCTATTCAAAAGTCGCTCTTTCTCGAGCTCTAAATCGTTTTAGAAATTATGAATTTCAAACCCTCGGATTTTGTATAAACAACCAGGAATTCCGCACCTGTGACTCTTGGACCGCACCTGCGGAAAACCCATCGCAGGTGCGAAAACTCACTAACAAGGATAGGCTGCACCTGCGGTCACCGGGCCGCATCTGCAGCTCCGAACCTACGGAACCCAGACCGCACCTGCGAGCACTGGCTGACCTTGGCCAAGACCACACCTGCGAAGACCTTGCTCGCACCTGGGTGTCCGCACCTTTGGCTCTCCATCCGCAGGTGCGAGACACCAGAACCAGCAATGCTTCAGCTGGTTTCCTAAGTCCAAATTCACCCCGTTCAGCATCTGAAACATCCCCGAGACCCCCGGGACCTCAACCAAACTTACCAACCAGTCCTAATACCTTATCCAAACTTAGTAGAGCCTTCAGAACACATCACATAACATCAAAATCACCAATTATACATGGATTCAAGCCTACGGACTTATGAAATTTCCAAAATCTACATCTGATGCCGAAACACGTCAAAACTAGTCCGAATGACCTCAAATTTTACGCACAGGTCATAAATCACACTACGGACCTACAGCCACTCTCGAAATTCCATTCCGAGCCCGATGTCAAAATTTCACCTATCGATCGAAATCGCCGAAATTCTAACTTTCGCTAATTCAAGCCTAAATCTACTACAGACCTCGAGAACACATTCTGAACATGCTCCTAACCCTGAAATCACCCAAAAGAGATAACAGAGTCGATGGTATTTCATTCTGGGTCCGTATTCACACAGTTCTAACTACGGTTCGATTTCTAAAGCTTTAACTTATATATAAGGACTATGTGTCCAAAAACTCTCCGAATTTTGCAACTAATTATTCCGACAAGTCCCACAAGCAGATGTAAAAGTGGGGAAAGAAATTATTAGGGGATTGATGTGTAGCTATAATTCATGGTTTTAAGCATTATGTACCTTACATTTTATGTGCGGTAATGATAAAAATACACGTCATATGTGCATAATGGAGTCTATTTCATGTGTAGGTGAATTGGAGATGGAAGCCAAGCTAAATGGATGCATAAACATCAAAAATACGCTCAAGAGTCGAAAAGGAGGGACCCGGGCTATAGACGAGCGTTTGAGCCATAAAGCCTGGTCATACTAGGCTATAGCTGGGCGTTTGGGCTATAAAGCCTGGCATGACCAAGCGTTTGGGGGGGCGTTAGAGCCCTAACGCCAGGCCTGGCTAGGCTATAGCCAGGCGTTTGGGGATTAACCCCTGGGGTCTTTGGTCCGGACCAATCCAAGTTTTGAAGGTTTTAAGTGTTTCCCGGTTTGAATAAAAGTCTCCTACACGTTTAGGGTTTGTCCCAAACATATAAATAGACCCAAAAACACAACTTGGAGAGGAGGGTGCCATTTTTGGAGAGAAGATACACACGGGATTGTTAGGAAGCAAAGGATTATCAGTTTTCTTCATCTTATTCTAGTATTTTCAATTTATGCAACAGTTATGCAATTTTTTGATTCTACCATGAGTGGCTAAACACCAATTGTTCTGGGGTTGTGGTTTAGCCATGAATATTGTTATTCGACATTAATTTAACCTTGATTATAGTTCACTCAATATATGGTTGTTTCTTCAATTCTGCGTTTAATTGCTTAAATTGTCTGGCCAATAGTTAGGTTCTATATACTATCTATGTTATGCTTGGGAAAGTCGTATATAGATTATAGAAGAATTGATGAGAGTGCAATCTTAACCCTTCAGGGGAGCGGATTTGTGGTTAGGATAGGAATATACCTAGTCATCATGCTTGATTAAACATCATAATCTTAGTGCGTTCTAATTGATTAATTTCATAGGAATATAGGTGTTAATCTATTGATAATAGGCTAGTAGTGCTTCGGGAGAAGGCTATGAGAGCGTTTATCGATTAATTAGCAACCATGAGTGAATTATATNGACTACTTTCTAGTTACTTGCTTTAATTGCTTATTTCATTGAGTCTAATGTCACGTGATTTTTGCTCTTATCTCAGGAACTTCTATTGAATGCGTAGGGTTAGAAGCCAGGACAGACTTGACGGCTTTGACCCCAAACCTGAGAGAACCTTTCACAGGAGGTTGCGAGAAGCAAGAGATACAGACAATATTCAGGACTTCATCCGATTTCCTGTGAACATGGCAGAGGAACAACACATGGTTGTTCAGAAGGTGAAAATGCCCAGTATTGCTAATGTCACCTCCAGCATCATGAAGCCCAAAATCACTGGGAACTTTGAGCTGAAAGAGAGCATGATCCAACTACTTCATGCAAACGGACAGTTTTTGCGACTTCCACACGATGATCCACAGCAGCACATTCTGTACTTCTTGGAGATTAGTGATACTAATATCACTAACGGGGTCACGCCAGATTATGTGAGTCTCACGCTTTTCCCATTCTCTATATTAGGCGAAGCAAAGCGATGGCTGAAGGAAGAACCAGGTAATTCCATTACAACATGGAGCGATTTGGAGAGAAAGTTTCTTGCAAGGTTCTTCCCTTCAGGAAAGACCGCAAAGATCAGGAGTGAGATAGTCTCTTTTAGACAGAAAATAGGTGAATCTTTATATTCATCATGGGAAAGGTTCAAGGGGCTACTCAGAGACTGCCCTCATCACAATCAGACAAACGAGGTGTTAGTTCACACTTTCATTGAAGGGCTCCATCCGCAAAAAAAATAAAATAATTGTGGTAGATGGAGCAGCCAAAGGTTAGGTGTTGGAGAAGAATTATGATGAAATATTTTAATTAATGAATAAATTCTCCAAAAGCAATCCAGACTGGCAAGGTGAGATGGGGAGAATTGTGGCTCAAAAGTCACCAAGGGTTCTTGAACTAGATGTAGTCTCAGCATTGTCAACTCAGATTTACACACTGACTAACCAAGTCAATCAGATGAACCTGATCATTAACAAGAAACAATCTCAACCAGTGCAACAGGCCCAACCAGTGCAACAGATTCAGGTATTTTGTGAAGTTTGTGGAGAGGGTCATTCGAGTGATTTATGCCCAGTTAATCCAGAATTTGTCTGCTTTGTGGTTAACGCGAATAGGAGAAAAGCAAATCAATATGGAAACACTTATAACCCCAACTTGAGAAACCACCCAAACTTCTCTTGGGCTGGAAATCAAAGCACTCAGAATCACTACAGACCTCCAGCACCTCAACAGCAGTACAAACCACCTCAGGCTGAACCATCAGCAAGCCTTGAGGAGATTATGAAGAGAATGATCAACGACCAACTTGCTTTTAATCAGAAAATAATGGCTGATCACCAAGCCCATACTGTAGCGATGAGAAATTTAGAACGTCAAGTGGGGCAACTCGCCAGTTCTCAAAATACCCGACAAACGAGGGCTCTTCCAAGTGACACTTAAGCTAATACTAAAGCATCTGTTAATGCTATCTCATTGAGGAATGAGAAGCAATTGGAAGAACTCCAGTCCAAAAAAAAAAAGCAGGTAACTTTAATGAGAAACCAACCACTATTGAATCAACATCAGACAATAACCCAAAAGAATCAGATAAGCCAGCAAAGGAGGCGGTGGCTGAGCAACCCCCACCATTTGTTGCGAGGCCACCCCCTCCGTTCCCTCAAAGGTTGCAAAAGGTGAAAGATAATGCAGCATACAAAAAGTTTCTTGACCTCTTGAAGCAGGTACAAATCAATATTCCACTAGTAGACATTCTGCAGGAGGTGCCCAAATATGCTAAATACATCAAGGACAGTGTGGCCAATAAACGAAGGCTGACTGAGTTCGAAATCGTGGCGCTCACTGAGGAAGTTAGCTCAAGATTTCAAAGAAAGATACCTCAAAAATTAAAATATCCGGGTAGTTTTACTATCCAAATCTCAATTGGTAAGCATGCAGTCGAGCGAGCTTTGTGCGATCTTGGAGCAAGTATTAATTTGATGCCGCTATCTGTGTTCAAGCAGTTGGGGTTGGGTGAACCACGCCCAACAACAGTGATTTTACAATTGGCCGATCGCTCACTTGCTCATCCCGAGGGAGTAATTGAAGATGTGTTGGTTGAGGTGGGCTCTTTCCTATTCCCAGCTGATTTCATTATCTTGGACTATGAGCCTGATCAGGAAGTCCCATTTAATTTCGGGCATCCCTTCCTAGCTACGGGCCGAGCTATCATTGATGTGTGTGAAGGGAAAATGACAACGGGAGTTGGTGATCAAGTGGAGATGTTTAATGTTTATAAGACACTCAAGTTACATGTCCACTATGAAGAGCTATCCATGATTACTGTAGTGGAAAGAAAATCGGCATCAATGGTTCCATACATGAGTCCTGTTGACCCTCTTGAGCGAATGTTAGTTGGGGATGAAGAAGACTGTGGGGATGACACAAGGGGAGACATTGAGAAAGTTCTTGAAGTATCTTGCAGTTACCTCCACGGGCTAGGAAAATTTGAAGAGTTGAGCAAGCCTGTTACTCTAACCCCTCCTAAGCCATCTATTGAAGAGGCTCCAAAGCTGGAGCTCAANGAACTCTGAGACATTGCCCGTGATCATCTCATCCAGCCTGACCAATTCACAAGAACATAAATTGCTTAGGGTACTTCGTGAACACAAAAAGGCGATTGGGTGGACCATTGCAGATATTAAACGAACCAGTCTATCGTTTTGCATGCATAAAATATTTTTGGAAGATGGACATTGCCCAAGTGTTGAGCAGCAAAGGAGGCTGAATCCCATCATGATCCGTGATTGAGAATGAGAAGAATGAGCTAATTCCTACCCGCACTATTACGGGTTGGAGAGTTTGCATTGATTATCAAAGGCTCAACAAAGCAACCTGCAAGGATCATTTCCCACTCCCATTCATTGATCAAATGCTGGACAGATTAGAAGGGTATGAATATTATTGCTTTCTGGATGGGTATTCAGGTTACAATCAAATTGTCATATGCCAGAGGATCAGGAGAAGACCACATTTACTTGCCCTTATGGAACCTTCGCCTTCAAGCGAATGCCATTTGATCTTTGCAATGCACCAGCCACCTTCCAGAGATGTATGATGTCTATTTCACTGATATGGTGGAAAAATTCGTAGAGGTGTTCATGGATAACTTCTCAGTCTTTGGGTCATCTTATGATGATTGTTTGAAAAATCTGAGCATGGTGTTGGCCCATTGTGAAGAAACGAGTCTGGTATTAAATTTAGGGAAATGCCACTTTATGGTGCAGGAAGGCATCGTTTTGGGTCATAGATTATCTAAAAGTGGCATCGAAGTTTATAAGGCAAAAGTGGAGGCAGTTGAAAAATTACCTCCACCAATTTTAGTGAAGGGCGTCCGAAGTTTCTTGGGACACGCAGGATTTTATAGGCGCTTTATTAAAGATTTTTCTAAAATGGCTACTCCATTGTGCAGGTTGCTGGAAAAAGATGTCAAGTTCAATTTTGATACACCCTGCCTGAAGGCATTTGAGGAGCTCAAAAAGAAATTAGTAGCTGCCCCCATAATTGTTGCACCTGACTGGTCAGTACCATTTGAACTTATATGTGATGCAAGTGACCATGCAATTGGGGCAGTGTTGGGCCAAAAGAAAGACAAGGTATTTTATTCTATCTACTATGCGACTAAGACCTTGATGATGCACAACAGAATTACACCACCACTAAGAAGGAGTTGTTAGCTGTGGTGTGGGACTTTGAAAAATTCCGGGCATACTTGGTGGGAACAAAAGTTATAGTCCACACTGATCACAGAGCAATCAGGTATTTATTTACAAAGAAGGAATAAAACTAGATTGATGCGCTGGGTTTTATTGTTGCAAGAATTTAATGTGGAGATAAGAGACCGAAAGGGCACTGATAACCAAGTAGCTGACCATCTGTCAAGGCTGGAAAATCATGACCATGTTGAGGAGGGTGGAGATATTAAAAAAGTTTTTCCTGATGAGAAACCTTTTGCTATAACCCAAGACCCTCCTCTGTGGTATGCTGATTATGTGAATTATCTGGTGAGTGGGGTACTTCCTCCGGAGATAGAATCTGAAGCAAGAAAGAGGTTCTTACGCGATGTGAAGTTTTACTACTGGGATGAGCCCTACCTGTACAAAGAATGTGGTGATCAGTTAATGAGGAAATGTATTCCTGATAAAGNTGGAGAAAGTGCTACAATCTGGTTTGTTGTGGCCAACACTATTCAAAGATGCCCACACATTTGTTAAAAAGTGTGACCAGTGCCAGAGAACATGAACGATAACAAGGAAGCACGAGATGCCTTTGAATAATATCTTGGAGGTAGAGATTTTTTATTTATGGGGGATAGACTTTATGGGGCCATTCCCATCATCTAGAGGAAATAAATACATTTTGCTGGCAGTTGACTACGTGTCGAAATGGGTGGAGGCAATTGCATTGCCGACGAATGATGCCATGGTTGTCGCTGCGTTTGTGAAGAAGAATATATTCTCCAGATTTGGTACTCCGCGTGCCTTGATTAGTGATGAAGGAACCCACTTTTGCAATCGGTTGTTGAATAACCTTTTAGCTAAATATGGGGTCCGTCATCGAGTTGCGGCAGCATATCACCCTCAAACAAGTGGAAAAGTAGAGGTATCCAACAGAGAAATTAAGAAAATATTAGAGAAAATGGTGAGTGTGAACAGGAAAGATTGGGCTGCTAAGTTAGATGATGCCTTATGGGCATATAAAACATCGTAGAAAACACCAATTAGGGCATCACCATACAAGCTGGTCTATGGGAAGGCATGTCACTTGCCCGTAGAGCTTGAACATAAGACATATTGGGCCATAAAGAAGCTAAACATGAACCTTGAAGCCGCGGGTGAGAGAAGATTGATGCAGTTGGATGAATTGGATGAGTTCAGGTTGCACTCATACGGAAATGCCAAACTTTCCAAAGAAAAGACCAAGATATGGCATGACAAACATATAAAGCCACGTCATTTTAAGCCAGGCCAACATGTATTATTATTCAATTCTAGGCTTAGACTATTTCCTGGAAAGCTGAAATCGAGATGGTCAGGCCCGTTTGAGATAGTGAGAGTCACCCCATACGGTGCACTTGAGTTGTGAGCTATACATGGTGAAAGAAATTTTTTAGTGAATGGACATAGAGTCAAGCATTATTGGGGTAGGGCCATAAATAATGAAAAAACCAAGGTCGTGCTCGCTGGTTAGTGAGGCGAGAGTCTGCGTCGTGTCGCGACGTTAAATAAGGCGCTTGTTGGGAGGCAACCCATCCTGTATATCTTTTCATTATTTTTTTTAGTGTCAGTTTTGTGTTGTTTTTATTTTTGCAGAGTAGGGGAAGTCTTAGTACCCAAAAGTTGAAGCTGAGGGGCATGTTTGAGTTTAAGTGTGGGGTCATCCCGACTCTAAAGATTGAGAATCATGTCCGGGCTAGGCCCGAAAGGGTCTCAAGGAGTATTTCTCACCCTTTTTTTTAATGTTTTTCTTTGTGATCATGCATCGAGGACTATGCATAACATAAGTGTGGGATGGGGAAACTACTTTCAGAGGTCTAATTGTATAAAATTATTGTTTTTTCAGAAAAATCTCGGATTTTTCCCAACGATGGATCTGTTGGACAATTTTCTTGAGGGATAAAGTCCGATTTAAAAACACCAAAAATATTTTTTATTTTTTTAGGATAGTTAGGTAATATCCCTTGGTTTTTCTTTGGGCACCGGTTCTTTTCCAAGGGTGTAACTTGAACCGGGCACTTTAAATTATTATTGTTTTTTAGAGTAGTTAGGAAGAAACTGAGTAACTTATAAATACCCTATAACATGTTTGATGCCGGCATATTAGGTTATGACATACATTCTGCTTTCCCTTATAATTTGTTGACAGGTGATCCTTGAGTAAAAATAAATAGCCTATTGTGTGATGCCTTAGCTCAGTTGTTTGACTTGTATGCTACATAGTATGATATTGCTTAATTCTCTCTATTTTGTGTGCTTTCTTGACTTGAGAGTTGAATAAAACCGATGTGATTGAGTCCTGTGCAATGTGTGAGTGAGGTTTACTGATTTTCTATGCTATACTGTGTGGTCTAGAACTTTTTTCGTGTGTTAATCGAAGCGAGATTGTAGGTTATGCTAGTCTAGGAGATGACGTAGGCATTTTCTTGCTTGATCATGGATGTTTTTGTCATATAAAAATTACATTTTCCATTGCTAGCCCCTTTGAGCCTAAACCTTTTCTTTGGTAACCACATTACAAGTCGTAACCCTCTTTTGTTCTTAAATTGAGATTTTTTTTGCACCTTTTCCTCCTAAGGCACTAGTCGCTAAAAGAAGTAAGGTGAGATATTGGGGATTAACTTTGGAGTGGAGCCATGAAAAGGCCTGTTAGTGCACTAAAAATTGTATTCAAAATCCACTAGCCAATGAATCTTCATGTATGGAGTGTGTGTAGGAAAGAAAGAAAAAAAATGATAGAAAAAGTATGTACAAAAAGATACACACCTCCAAGATCTTATTAATTTGTGCTAGTGAAAATATAGAAGTGCTTAATTGAAAAAGGGCTATGTTGAATATGAATTGTGGCAAGAGAATTGTTGAGAAGAATATGTGTTGAGTTGTGAAGGTAGTGTATTAAAGTGCTTAAGGAGGGTTAGTCACTATTCTAAATATATCCTACCCGTCCCTTAGCCTACATTAAAACCTTAAAAGTCCTAATTGATCCTAGATTTGGCTAACTTGAATTAGTGGATACCTACACTACGGGCAAGCTTATGGTACGACCACGAGATGCATATGAATTCTTTGTGAGAGTGAGGGCATTTTTTCAATTGTGTGGTGTCCTTAAATTATGTTCAAAAGCATATTCGAATGTGTGGACTAGTTATATTCACTCTTTTTTTTTGTTGGTGAGGGCACATGATCTCATGAACGATTGGGAATTTTGTAAACTTTCTTGTTGGGTAGGTGCGTGAATTGAGAGGGCGTAGTGGTTGCAAGTTGACTCTTGAGGTTGGGTGGTTGCAATTAGGTTGTTGGTATGATTGATTAAATTTTTATACTTGGGCATGTTTAAAGAAGGGGAAGAATTTGATCATGCTCAACTATGTCTAATAAAAGACTAAACGAGCGTTGCAAATATAATCCGGGGTATTATGCCCAGAGTCGATCCCACAGGGAATTTACGTATCAATCAAGTTGTTAGATTATGCAACTTTTACTCAATCAATTCTCTACAGACTTTTTAATATAAATTGGTGATGTTTTACTAATTCAACTGACAATAATAATAACTACCAACTACTAACAATGTGTTGTAAACAATTATGATAAAGGTCTAAGGTTATGGTTTTCCCCGTTGGTGAACATACTTCTCGGATACTTCATATAGTTTAATTAGTTGTCTCTATCAATCATGAACACTCTATCTAACATAAATCTCTCTCAAGTAATTATGATAATTTACTAGACGCACTCTCTCAAGTTATGCTAGCTAGATTCCATTAAGGTTCACTTTAGATTGCACCCGAGGTATCGTTATCTCTAATCCAACCTCTAAACCCTCGGTTATGACTTTCGTCTATACTCCGGGAGTGATGTTGTTCAAACAACTACCTAAATATGCACTCTCTCTCAAGTAGATACATAATAAATAGGAACAACTAATTGAGGGCCCTTCAATCAACTACAACAAGAACGTAGTTGAACAAATAGAGATTAATCAACCAATCAAAACTATATTAATATCACAATAAGTTTATCCCCCAACGGGTTCCACCAAAACCCTAGATTAAGAACTTAGCTACTCATATTCATAAGAATCAATTCTAAAATAACTTGCATAATTGAACTACAAAATAATGAATAAAAGCTATAAAAATCAATGTTGGCTTCACTGAGTAGTAATCCACAAGTTTGTCTTCACTTCAATGGATTTTCTCCCCTTCGAATCCCCTTCAAGTTGTGTTTTGGGGTCTATTTATATGTTTAGGACAAACCCTAAACATGTAGGAGACTTCTATTCCAACTGGAAAACACTTAAACTCTTCAAAACTTGAATTTAGCCGGAACAGGGGCTTGGCGTTTGGGCCCTGGCGCCTGGCTAACGCCAGGCGAAGGCAGTTGTTTCAGCTCTAACGCCTGGCTAACGCCAGGCAGAGTCAAGCATTTCAGCTCTAACGCTTGGCTATAGCCCGGTGCACTCCTCCTCGCCTATTGAGTGTATTTTCGATGTATTTGCATCCATTTAGCTCGGTTTCCATCTCCAATTCACCTACTCATGAAATAGACTCCATTATGCACATAAAAAGTGTATTTTTATCATTAACGCACATAAAATGTAAGGTATATAACATATTAAACCATGAATTCTAGCCACGCATCAATACCCCACACTTAAACATTTGCTCGTCCTCGAGCAATCAAACTACACTCATGTACACAACTTATTAAGAAAATCCCTTAACACGTTATACCAAGAATTTAAAAAAAATTTCAATCACAGAGGTGTGACATCCTCGCCTCAATAGTTGACTCACATATACCATGCTTTATTAACAATCCACTCACTACTCTAACATAGAGGTCAACAACATTACCTTTCCTTCGTGAATCATGTGCCCTCACCAAATTCAAGAGTTAGTTCCACACACAATGAAATTTAAAAACATAGGAACTTAAGATAGAAAGAATTCACTCACTCTCAGAAATAACATTCATATGCCACAAAAGATGCACCATAGGCTTGCCCGTAGTGTACTACTCTACTAATCGAGCTCATTCAGTCTAGGATCAAGTAGGGATTTATTTGGTTGTAACGTAGGCTGCGGAACGAGTATGATACATTTGGATATAAGAGTGACTACACCTCCCTAAGCACTTTAATATATATACTTTCGCATTCAACCTCAAACTCATAATAAGCCAAACTCCACCTTCACAACAATGTTATTACCCCATACTTCTTTAAGCACAATTACTTTAACAGTCACCACATATATTTTTCTTTCACAAGAATACAATTGTTTATTTATTTATTTTTCTTTTCTTCTTTTCTTATTTTCTTCTTTTTATTTTTTTTTTCTAAGTGACTCTTACTTTTTCAAACTTTCACCTTTCTCCTTATTTTAATATTCCCTTCACAAACCAACCTACCACCCCACACTTTAACTTTTCCATATTCCATTACTTTTTCAGTGCTTACGAGAGGTGACAAGGTTCAAATATATGATTGTTTCAAACAAAAGGGGTATGGCTTGTAATGTGGTTGCCAAAGAAACATGATTATAGGCTCAACGGGGTTAACTATGATACATAACAATTAGGTGGGTAATATATATATATATATCTGGCTCAACNTATAACTCACTCGGGATTGGATCTATCACGACACTCCAGTAAAAGCAGTTAAGCAAATCGTAAGAATTCATGATTTAAGGTATTTATCCTGGAGTCACTAAATTGAGCCTAAGCGTCACAACCAAAGTACTGACTATTCTCAAAGCATTAGCACGTTTCGAGATATTGCTACTATTAAGCCCTTAACCATGTGATTCCTACTCTTAAAAATTAAAAACTACCTACACCTGGTTCAATTAAAAACCCTTGGAAAAGAACCGTGGTCCAAAGAAAAACCAAGGGGGAATTACTACACTACCTAAAGCAAAAAAAATCTTTTTGGTATTTTCTCTAGACTTACTTCCTTCAAAAAAACCGTCTAGGAGATCCATCGTCAGGAAGAGTCCAATTAACTTTTTTTTTTAATTTTTCTTCTTTGTTCTACTTAAAAAAAGAAAAGTTACCAACAATAAAAGCTAAAACTACTAACAAGAAAGCACACTAAACAATAAATCACAACAAAATATATACAACAACCCACACTTAAATCATGCAGTGTCCTCAATGCATCAAATATAGACAAAACAAGAAATAAAAGTAAGGTGCAAGAAACTGCCTGCTAAAATAATGTCGACCTCCTTTCCATTGATTTCGCTTTCATGCTCCTTCGAGAAAATTCTTTAATCACTTTATGCCTCCACTTTGAACTTATGAATTCGACCCCAATTTTTGATTCTGCTCTATGATCATGCTCATGGGGTGGTGTAATGAATCTGCCTGGCCCAATAAAACAATGTAGTAATCTGCGCTTTTTGGCCTTTCGACGAAATGTGTACTCCCTACTCTCTGGCAAGAAGAATTCCAGAATGTAGGCATGTTGTTCATTATCCCTCAACTCATCAGCTGGTTCGGATAACTCTATCTGCATATCCTCATCCCAACACAATGTGAAAAAATGGTTGGAGTGTATACCAACATCCTCCACACAAAGGACACTAGATTTAACAAAGTATGTATCCTTAACGTCCTTGGTTAACTCTAGTATCTTTTCTACCACATCAGCATCCTCCGATTTCAGTTCCAACCTGGGTGGTTCTTCAATAGATGGCTTGGCCGGCGGGTTCTCTATTTCCTCTACGTACAGTGACTCAAACTCGAGAGCCTTTGGCCATACCCCTTTTTCCTCAAGCGATAACACCCAATCTGCCAGTTCTTCACCGTTCATTTCATCTAGATTCATCAAACATTCATCCAAAGGGTCCCCAACAGTCAAAGATGCATAATCTTTTTCTGAGATCACATTCACAGCATCAATAAGAGAGCAGTTGGCGAACTCACTAGGTCGCCTCATAGACTTCTGCACGTTGAAAGTGATTTCTTCATCATTGAGCCTCATCTTAAGTTCACCAGTCTCACAATCGATAAGAGCTCTGCCTGTGGCCAAAAATGGCCTTCCCAAGATTATGGGAATTTCCTCATCCACTTTGCAGTCTAATATCACAAAATCAGCAGGAAATACAAACTTCCCCACTTGCACCAATACATCATCCAGAATACCCGACGGTCTCTTCACCGTCCTATCAGCAAGTTGTAGCAGCATGGAGGTGGGCCTGGCTCTACCAATCCCCAGTCTTTTATATATGGCCAGCGGCATCAGATTAATGCTGGCCCCCAAGTCACATAGAGCTTTGGCGAAAGCTAAGTTGCCAATGGTACAAGGAATTGTAAAACTCCCTGGGTCAGACAACTTTTCAGCAATAGGGCGCGTCACCACCGCACTACAAGTCTGAGTAAGGGTGACAGTAGCCAGATCATGGAAGTCAACATTTCTGGACATCAAGTCCTTCATCATTTTAGCGTAACCAGGCATTTCCTTGTATCAATTAATGGGATATTTACCTGTATTTGCTTTAGCATGTCCAAGAACTTTTTGTACTGTTCATCCTTTTGGTATTTGGCTAGCCTCTGAGGAATTGGAGATGGCGGTCTCTTTTTCCCAATGATTTGGGACTTTATTTCTCAGCCACCACCTCAACTACCCGCTTCTGGGCTATCTCTACTTCTTTTTCAGTCTCACTCTGTGCACTGGGTTCTCCTTCAGTAGGTTGCACAGTTAACTTGGTCAGGTTTATCGAATCATCAAGTTCAATCGGCATGGGTACCAGTGTCTCGGCCTGTCTGCTTTCACGATCTCTCTCCAGTTCCAAGTTTAAGTCTCTGCCACTGCGGAGAGTCACTGCCATCAGCTGCCTTGGGCCCTGGTCCATAGGATTTACCTGAGTATCTGCAGGTAAAGTTCCAGGAGGACGATTGTTCACTGCCATAGATATCTGGCCCAACTGTACTTCAATATTTTTAATAGCTGCATCATGTACATCTACTCTCTCACTGATTTTGGCATTTGACCCAATAACCTGCTGCATCATAGCTTCTAACCTGGAAAACCCATCTTCTTGCTTTCCCCCCTGTTGATGCTGAGGAGGGTAGTATGCTTGTTGTTGATTCTGATGGTTATAACCTTGTGGCCTCTGATACGGTGCTGCATTACCTTGTTGTCCCCTGACACCCATATTTCCACTGTTCTGCTGTTGGTGGGGTGGTCTATATGGTTGAACTTGCTGACCCCAGTTCTGCCCCCCTTGTCTCTGGCTTCCATAATTCGACACATAATTCATATTTTCTGGATAAAGAGGGTGATGACATTCTGCATTCCAGTTATTACCGAGTGGTTGACTAATGCAAGATGTGCATAATCCCCCATTGGTTGTGTCTACGATGTGTACCTGCTGCCTTTGTCCTGATTCTTGCACCTTCTTAGTGAGTATACTCATCTGTGTTATCAAGGTGGCAACGTTCTCTACAATAACATTAGATGGATCAAATGGCACTGAGTAAACTACCGAAGTAATGGGTGCATTCCTTGTTGTCCATCCTGAATTCTGTGCCATTTTATCAAGTAAGATTTGACTTTCTCTCCATGTTTTGCTCAAGAATGCTCCACCAGCTGAAGCATCAATATTTGCTTTAGCAGTATCAGCCAACCCCATATAAAAACGCTACCCCAACATTTGCTCTGGAATACCATGATGTGGACAGATAACAAGCATCCACTTAAACCGTTCCCATGTCTCTTGTAGTGTTTCAACTGGTTTCTGTCTGAAGCTCAAGATTTCATCAATTTATTTAGCAGTCTTATTGGGTGAATGAAACTTGTTCACGAACTGTTTGACTAACTCCTCCCATGTGGTAATAGAATTGATGGGGAGTGAGTTTAGCCAAGTCTGGGCAGCGCCAGTCACTAAGAATGGAAACAACAACAGTTTTATTGCCTCCTGAGTGACGTTTTGCTGCCACTGAGTTTATGCATCCATTTAGCTCGGATTCCATCTCCTATTCACCTACACATGAAATAGCTCCATTATGCACATAAAAAGTGTATTTTTATCATTAACGCACATAAAATGTAAGGTATATAACATATTAAACCATGAATTCTAGCACGCATCATTCATACTTGATTGCTGGTATCGATCATCGTTAAGGGGTAAGGTGTGAGATTGAAAAGTAAAATACTCCTTGATAATGAAATGCGTACGTGTTGAAGGGTATTGCTCGAGGACGAGCAAGAGTCTAAGTGTGGGGTGCTGATGTGTAGCTATAATTCGTGGTTTTAAGCATTATGTACCATACATTTTATATACGTTAATGATAAAAATACACGTCATATGTGCATAATGGAGTCTATTTCATGTGTAGGTGAATTGGAGATGGAAGCCGAGCTAAATGTATGCATAAGCAATAAAAATACGCTCAAGAGTCGAAAAGGAGTGACCCGGGCTATAGCCGGGCATTTGAGCCATAAAGCCTGTTCATACCAGGCTATAGCTACGCATTTGGGCTATAAAGCCTGGCATGACCAGGCATTTGGGAGGCGTTAGAGCCCTAATGCCAGGCCTGGCCAGGCTATAGCCGGGTGTTTGGGGCTTAACGCCTGGGGTCTTTGGTCAGGTCCAATCCGAGATTTGAAGGTTTTAAGTGCTTCCCGATTTGAATAGAAGTCTCCTACACGTTCAGGGTTTGTCTCAAACATATAAATAGACCCAAAAACACAACTTGGAGAGGAGGTTTCCATTTTCTGAGAGAAGATACATACGGGATCGTTAGGAAGCAAAGGATTATCCGTTTTCTTCATCTTATTCTAGTATTTTCAATTTATGCAACACTTAAGCAATTGTTTGATTCTAGCATGAGTGGCTAAACACCAATTGTTCTTGGGTTGTGGTTTAGCCATGAATATTGTTATTCGACATTAATTTAACCTTGATTATAGTTCACTCAATAAATGGTTGTTTCTTCAATTCTGCGTTTAATTGCTTAATTGTCTGGCCAGCAGTTAGGTTCTATATACTATCTATGGTATGCTTGGGAAAGCCGTATATAGATTAGAGAAGAATTGAAGAGAGCGCGATCTTAACCCTTCAGGGGAGCGGATTTGTGGTTAGGATAGGAATATACCTAGTCACCGTGCTTAATTAAACATCGTAATCTTAGTGCGTTCTAATAGATTAATTTCATAGGAATATAGGCGTTAATCTATTGAGAATAGGCGAGTAGTGCTTCGGGAGAAGGCTATGAGAGCGTTTATCGATTAATTAGCAACCATGAGTGAATTATATGAAAGGGAGAGTTAATTAGAATGTAATACGAGTGGTGAATTGATCACAACCCTGGAATACTTGTCTCTACTGAATACATACAACAATACTCTCGTTACTTGATAATTAGTGCTTTCATAGAATCGTAGTATAAATTAGTTACATTCCTGGATTTTATTTTGGTTTGATTGAATAACAACTATAGTGAATTAGTGAGTAGTTTACACAAGTCTTTGTAGGTTTGACATTAGATTTAACATTATATTACTTGCTACGACCACGTATACTTGCGTGTGCGTTTGGGACCAACAGGGATCGGGGCACTAACTCTCAAAACGACCGACCGGGTCGTCACATTTTTAAAGGGCAATTCTTTTGAAATATAATTTTTCCAAGACATGTCTCTCGGACATAGTTTTCTTCAAGATAAAAACTTTTTAAATATATTTTTCCAAAGAAAACGTCCTTTAAACATAGTTTTCTTCAACATAAACATTTTTCAAATATTCTTTTCCAGTAAGATATCCTTCAACATAGTTTTATTTAACATAAACATTTTTGAATATTCTTTTTCCAAGGGATATCTTTCGTCATAGTTTTATTTAACATAAATATTTTCGAATATTCTTTTCCAAGGGATATCCTTCAAAATAGTTGTATTCAAGATAATTGTTTTTCAAATTGAGCTTTCCAAATAATTGTCTTACAAACATAATTCCCTTGATAAAATCTGTCGGGCTCCCGTCCTGCAGTTTCGAATTCATCACACAATGCAGAGGATATCCCGAAATACGTCTGTAGTCCCAAAACAATATGTAATGCTGGGGGATCTCCCGGAATAGGTCCGTAGTCCCAAAGTAAATATGCAGTGTTGGGGGATCTCCCGGAATACGTCTGTAGTCCCAAAGTAAATATAAAGTACAGGGGGATCTCCCGGAATACGTTCGTAGTCCCAAAGTAAATATGCAGTGTTGGGGGATCTCCCGGAATACGTCTGTAGTCCCAAAGTAAATATAAAGTACAGGGGGATCTCCCGGAATACGTTCGTAGTCCCAAAGTAAATATGCAGTACAGGGGAGATCTCCCAGAATACGTCCATAGTCCCCAATTTAAATATGCATTACAGGGGGGGAACTCCCAGAATACGTCTGTAGTCCCAAATTTAAATGTGCAGTACATGGGGTATCTCCCATAATACGTCTGTAATCCCCAATTTAAATATGTAGTGCAATAACAAAAGACAACAATCATAACACTGCAGAAATCTCGTATATCACCACATCAAATACAAAGCAATTATGCCAATGACACAAGGTACGACAAATAATCAATACAAGAACTTCAATTCACAAAAAACCAGTAGAACATCGTTCACAAGGAATAATCACGGTAAGGAATACTAAGTGTATAGAGAACAACTTGACCAAGGAAAACGAGACAAGCAACACATCCACAAATTCAAGTCATCAATAAGAAGACACACAAGTCAAATAATTCCAAGTAAGGACAATTCGACTAAGATATAAGTAATCTAACCCCTTACGAGGTTGAGCAACTTTGACGGATATTCAATGATTCAATTAATTTTTTGGTAGTTTATGAAAATATAACATGATGATAGAGGGGAAAAACATTTGGTTAAATCAAATCAGAGTCAAGTAGGCAGTAAGGATGGATTCTAAAGCAATTAGTTCTAATCAAAGAATGTAGAGGTGAAACTAGAAAATAAGAACTCAAGCGTATCAAGAACAACTTCATACAAGGCGAATATAAGGACCTAAAAACCCTAAAAGGTCAAACTTCTACAAATAAGTCCGAGCACACACTCATTACCTCGCGTACACGGACTACAATCAACATAGAAGACCTAAATCCTAAGGGGTATTTCCACCACACAAGGTTAGGCAAGATACTTACCTCGCGGACGACAACTCGGTACTCTAAAATGGACTTCTCGGCGAAAAGGCCTACGGACGGCTCAAAACCAACTAGAAAAACTTCAAAACACACATGAAACTTATAAGGAATTATTTCGGATAATAAAGCTTCAATATTTTACAAATTCTAAAAATCGGTCCAAAAGTCGACCCCCTGACCCGCACCTCGGAACCTGACAAATTTTAGAAAATCCGAATACCCATTCCAATAGGAGTTCAACCATACAAAAATTACCAATTTCCGATACCATTTCGTCCCTCAAAGTCATGGTTTTTCGTTTTAAAATTTTTTTCAAAAACCAACATTTTCCCTAACTAAGACCCAATTTAAATGATAAAAACAAGGACTAATTCATGGAATATGTTTAGTTCTAAGTGAGGAGCACTTACCCACTCGATTAGCTTGAAAATCCCCAAAAGACGCTCACAAATCCGAAGTCCAAATCTAAAAATGTGAAGAAAATGGCTAACCCTCGTTTATAAGAATCTACCCAGGTCATCCGCACCTGCTACCACTTAGCCACATCTGCGCAATCGAGGTGCGCGAGTCCAACCGCACCTGTGCTCCTTCTCGATCCTGCGCCCAAGAAACGGCTTCTGCGTGAACCGCACGTGCGATCCAATATTCCGCACCTGCGGAGGCTGTCCAGTTTGTTTCCTCTCGCACCCGCGGCTGTTTTTCGCACCTGCGGTTCCCTGTCCGTAGGTGCGACCATACCAGAACAACAGCACCAGCTACATTTTCAAACTTTAAACTTCCTGTTAACCATCCGAAATCATCTCGAGCCCCTAGGGACCTCAACCAACTACACCAATAGGTCACATACCAATACACGAACTTAGTCGAACGTTTGGAACCCCAAAAACAACATCAAAACACCGAATCAACCTCGTATTCAAGCGTAAGAATTTCTAAACTTCCAAAATTCGCTAACGATGCTGAAACCAATAAAACCACGGCCGAATTACCTGTGCACACATATCAAAAATGACATTACGAGCCTATTCCAACTTCCAGAATTCCATTCCCACCCCTACATCTAATTTTCCATTGCCGACCGGAAATCGCCAATTATCCAATTTTGCCAATTCAAGCCTAATTCTACCACGGACCTCCGAGTTCGAATCCGGACGTGCACCTAAGTCCAAAATCACCACACGGAGCTGTTGACATTATCCAAAACTTTTTCCGGAGATATTTACATAAAAAGTCAAAATTCAGGTCAAATTCCACCGCTTAAGCTTCCGAAACTAAAATCCTTCTTCCAATTCGACTCTGAATCCGGTAACTGAATCAAACCATGCACGCAGGTTGATATACACAATGTGAAGATGTTCAAGACCTTGTGCCACCGAACGTAGCTTAAATTCTAATAAAGTCCCATCGGGTCGTTGCATTCTTCCTCTCTTAAACAAACGTTCGTCCTCGAACGTGCCAAGATTTGCCTCGAACTCATCCAATCATTGAATGCACACTTCCAAAAATACACCCGCTGGTGATCCCAAGTCACCCCAATCTACATAAGACTGACGACACCATAAAAACTACAATTTAGCCTTCCTACCAACACTGATAAACCCCATTCCCCAATTTCTCACCTTCTCTTTACTTCAGAAAAGGCCCGATTCTAAATCCCTATCCGGTATTAGCCTCAACCAGCGGTATCAACTCATGCCTACACCTACAAGGTACGACCACACAACATAACGCATCAAACATAGGCCTTTAATAACATTTCTGATCATAATAGCTACCCGAAATCAACTCAACACCGACAATTAGCCTCATATCCGATAGAACTCTATTCCAAACCTCCATCACACTGATAATAATGCAAGAAACACGAAGACCTCATAAGTTTGATACCCGAATCACCAAGCCACAACTAACACCACCAGGCACGCACCTCACAAACTAAAACTAAGGAGCCACATAATGAAAATGGCTGAATATGAAAGGAGAAGCGCATAACGGGACTATCAAACAAGCCCGACAGGCAAAACCCTCTATCAATACTAACCTACATAACAATATAACAAGAAAAGAATTAAAGCACATGAACAAATCACAAGGATCCCATCCTGGTATAACTTATATCACGGTACACACCCCGGTTCGAACACTTCAAATCACATGAAATCACGAGGGTTTCGCCCTCAATTCTAAATCACAAATAGGATATATATGTCCCACAAACTAGAACCTTTCGCTAGGTCACTTCCTTCAACAAAATTACAACACGTGTTGGCACCCACACCGGTGGAGCATAAGAATCACAACTCCTAACCACTATACTCAGGAGTCACATCAAGCCTACCGTACTAGATAAGAAAAATTACTACTAGTCTTATAGCTCTCAATAATGAATAGAAACAACGATAGATACGGCTACCACTCACATAATCTCCCAACAAGAGCAAATACGAGGATAGATACGCCTAATTCTACATCGGACATCAAAACCATATTCCAAGCACACTCTAATTTCCAAATCACCTAACGAAGCTATCCGAAGCATAAAATCTACATTCCGAGGTCGTTTACAAATAAGTCAACTCCCAGTTGAGTTTTCCAACTATTAAGCCAATTTAAGAGACTAAGTGTCTCATTTCTTTCCAAAAGTTGCTCCGAACCCGAGCCAACCAATCTAACACAACATAATGAAGCTGAACCACATATAATGAAGAAAAAAATAGGGGAAACGAGGCTATTACTCTCGGAACGACCGACCGGGTCATTACATCCTCCCCCGCTTAAACATACGTTCGTCCTTGAACGTGCCAAGAGTTGTTCTTCGACACCGTCAAACTGCCGTGTAACGTCACCACACACATACCCGAGGGTGATCCCACGTCACCTTATCCCATATAGGTCCGATAGCACAACATAGTTGAAATTTTGAAATCAAACCTGACCCATGAACCTCATAACCAAATTTCCACTTCTGAAACAATTTACAAGATAAAAATTCCCCAATTATAAACAGAATAAGTCTGAACACGATGTATCAGGCCATATACACAACCCCGGATGCAATCACATAATATACCGCATGACTCAAACACTCTTATTGATAACTCCTAATCACAATAGGTGCTCAAACAACCCAATACCGGTACATAACCTCTAATCAATAAATGTCTCGCTCTAACACTTTCATATACCGCTGATGATGAAAGAAACACGTAGAAACTAGCAACCATTCATCTGATCAGTCAGACATGAAGCTCCCCCTTCCCAAACAGGAATTATAGTAGATTTCAAAGCCAACTCCCGATATTTATCCTTCCAACTATGCAGTAGTCAATTATGATAGTATTCATTCTAGGTCCAATGAGCTCTGCCCATCCGACACGACCACTCTGATGACATAACACATCAATACAATTCAAAGCCATAACATGTGCAACTTGTGCACTCAGTAGCAACATCCCAGTGTAATAAAATTATATAAAAGATTCACACGAGAGGATCATCCCGCCATTAACAATTACCGCCACAACACCATGCTAAGAGCTTGACACTCATCGAAAATCAAAACTCACGAATTTGACACCAAGGATAATACCTACACATATCTCTACTACAGTGCGTGATACCAACCAAACACTGGGTCACATGAAATATTTCCAGCCACCTGGCTAAAAACCAATAACCATGCGCAATTCTCCATAAAGTACTCAAAGTGTGTTGCCATAACCACGGGGAAATTGGAAGATACCATGCCACACGAATCAGAAAGTACATAACCAGTACGTATCAACCCCGGAATACCCAATTACTTACCTTACTCAACTCTAGCTATAAAGCCCAATTAGAATCGCACCATATGTTCCTATGACCAACGATCACAACTCTTCGCAACACCGAAGGGTAACTCATACACCTCTCCAAAACACGAATAAACTCAATGAAAATCGAATGGTACATCCCTCAACAATAGAAATTCGGACTCAGCAATTCCGATCCGGTGCAGAACATACACCCATACTGGCCTACCAATAACCCTAAATCATCTCTGGTCACTCACAACAGATAGATAACTCACCGAGAAGTTCACAATGACTGAACCATGGTACATACTAATATCTGACTAGGTATGCTTGCATCCTCACAGTTCACTACCACAAAATAACCTGTTTATGAGAACTCTCAATCTCGAAGTCATGAAGCGCACCAATTACTATATCCGATCTCAACTCCACCGCTCGAATACATAACACATCCCTAATACTTGATCATTCCACGAGGGATACCCCTAAAATCCTTCTGTGACACAAGCAACCTTGAATATAAACATTCAACCAACAAGAGAGCGTCATAATACCAATGAAGCACCCTTAACTCCACACATAACCCTTTTTGAAATGTATACCCTCATCAAGCCACCCAACAGTGCTATCTTCTACCTAGTCATCTGAAACTACCAATGCTGCCTAAGAATTGTTTTTTTTTACCTTCCATCCAGAACTGAACCGTGACCTCACATATGCAAATCTGAACTCTACACAACATACCACATACTCCATGCCATCCTATGATAAATATGAGAACTTCATGATCCCTTCCGAGCCACAAGCAACTATGTACTCGATTAGCCAATAACTTTCCATTTGATTTTTTTATCCAGGAGAATTAAAAATACGCAACGTGATCCACACACCAGCAGGAAATATACATATCAAACCATGGTGGAAACCATCAAGAACTTTCCGAAATCTATTTGTACTTAACCAACCAGTCAGGACTGAATCCCTCAATCTCATCAAAATGCGCAGGTCTCCCAAAAAAAACTCAAGAGCATTGCCAAGAAACACCGGTATAAACTTATTACCTCATAAACACCCTAAGGACTAATCACATCCCTTACTATGCCGATCCGAACTACTACCAAGTTGTCCTATTACCATATGTTCCTTCTGAATTACCTTCGAAATGATATTTTTCCTTTCCATAATACCAAAATTCTCAACCCAGACTCACCACACGAGACCCAAGCATAAAATTATACTGTTTAAGGCTCGTAAGCCGTTGAATACTCTCTCAAATATCCCCAAAAGTACCACATTCAAAATACTTACCCTGAAGAGACTTCTTGCGAATCTAAAGCCATTACGTTCACTTTCCTGATACTGATATATGTAATCCATGATAATGTAGAAATGTCACAAGTCTTGACACCCTCCACCTAAATCTCAGTTCTATCTCGATACACACCTTGAGAAATCCTCAATTTCTACATATAACCTTGAATCCATCAGAACCATTCTCGAGAGTCATCCACTCTATGCAAATCTCAATTACACTGCACACACTACACATTTTTCAATTACAACTCAGCCGTTTAATAAAACCCATCTACCCATAGTGTACATTACAACTTGTATCCAAGAATTTCTATTACTCGAGTCATTCCCAGACTCCACCTCTGCAGGTCATATCTGGTTCACCAATATACCTCGAACCGAAACCAATACAACATAAAATCGTGAAATCCACATATCATTGATAGACTCGCCCACTTGGCTCAAAGCCAAAGATCAGGACAAATAATAACTCACAATGCACATACACTATCACTGCCATAATACCGTAGTGAGATTCAATTAAATCCTTCATAAACTCATATAACATAAATAATCTAATATCTTGAATCATCTACAAATCTCGCATTTACCATTGTAATGGTCATGCAAACTTCCACAAGCGATCTAAAGTCAAATGGCAACATATATCACTTACTGGTAAAAGAGAACTTGATATAAAACAACATAAGGATCACATAACCTCAGGACACTTCGCAGGAGATAACCCCGCCTGCTTAGCCTCAAGTTGATATCTCACTATAACCTTCCAAAAATCATACCTATTACGCAATCACTTTATCCTCCTACATTAAAAACAACTAATGGCTACCCTCAAGGCATCACAGTACGCGATGTAAGAACCGAAAGCTGATGGAAGAACTAGCACTGGAGTTGTGGTCAAAGCAATCTTGAGCTTATGAAAGCTCTCGCCACACTCGTCTGACCATCTGGGTACCCTCACTGGACACCACGTGTCCCAAGAATGTTACTGAAATTATCCAAATTCACACTTGGAGAACTTTGCATAAAGCTTCTTCTCCATCAATCTCTATAATACCCTCCTCAATTTCTATGTATGCTCCTCCTGGATACACGAGTACGCCAGGATGCCATCAATGAATACAATAACGAATGAGTATAGATACAACTGGAATACACTGTTAATAAAATACATGAATGCTGGTGGGGCATTGGTCAACCCAAAAGACATCACCAGGAACTCGTAACACAATATGAAGATTCCACTTCCCTCCACAACTAAACTACATGAGAGGTCCTCTAATACACTCACAACTCAAGGCCATATGGCAACTCAACACAGAAGTCAAACACTCAATAGTTCTTGCTACATATCCAGCCAATCCTTTTTGTCCTAATCAAACAATATGAACACATCTCACCATCAAATCGCAGTCACCACATAGTCATCCAGCCACAAAATCCCACCAATAAGGACACAAACGGACATATAAGTCCCAAATGCATGTGCTCACACAATCGAAATCTCAGCACTCAAGCCACAAAATAAACTTGGCCTCGTGTCCTCAAGACTGGCCCATTATCAACATGCTAAAATCACATCTCGCACCTCACCATGGAAATCACAAGCCATCGATGCACAGCTGATACCCAGCGCTCACAGGCGTATTCGAATACATGAAAGGTATTCAAGGAGTTATGCTTTTGGCTGAATAAATTGATTCGCACAAAAAGAATTCAAGAATGTGAGATTTTTCCTAAGGGTTTTGTAGCCTCTCGAAGATAAGTACAGACGTCTCTATACCGATCTGCAAGACTCTACTAAACATGCTCATGACCGGTGAGTCCTATGTAACCTAGCGTTGTGATACCAACTTGTCACGATCCCAAATCTAAACCAGTCATGATGGAGCCTATCGTGGACCTAGGCCAGCCAAAACCACACTCAAATCGTAATAATCTTCCATTTACATCATTACTAAACTGATAACTCATAAAGGTTTTTTTAAGCATTTTTTTAAACAGATAAAGCTACATCGAATATTAAATACAACCCCCGAGATCCCGGAGTCACTGGTCATGAGTATCTACAGAAAATACACAATTCAAAGAAAATAAACTCTATAATAATAAGCAAGAGAGAGAAGGACTGCAGACGCGTGCAGCTACCTCGCAAAATCTCCGAGACGAGCTTTGGAAAAGATACACAACTCACTCTACCCTAACACCTGGATCTGCACACAAGGTGGAGGGAGTAATGTGAGTACACCAACTCAGTAGTAATGAAAATAAATCAGGTTAGAGCAGTAAGAAACACATAATATCAAATCATCATTTCAAAATAAGCACAACCTTTCTTTCCAACAATGTAGACGTTAAATCATCACGCTTAAAAGCAGATTTCAGTAAAAATCATTTGGAAATATACTTGCCAATAATTTCAACATAACTTTCAAGACGTTTAGTGTAAAAATGATAAAAATCATAAAAAGCCCCTCGGGCAAAGCATATTTCATAAGTTCATAGTGAAAGTGGTAAAATCATAAGTATCCCCTTGGGCAAAAACATGTATCAGAAACTACCACTCGGGCATACCTTACAGTCACTCATAATTAGCTCCTCGGGCATACCTCACAGTCACTCATAATCAGCCCCTCACGAAACCTCACATTCACTCATGCCTCCGAATCACTCGTCACTCGGCGCTCGGCACTCGACACTCGCATTTAGTAGGTACTTGCGCTCACTGGGGGTTTGTATAGACTCTGGAGGGGCTCCTCCAGACCAAGAGCTAATATCAAGCCACCTCGTGGCATATTATATCCTCACAATCAGGCCCTCGGCCTCACTCAGTCAGCAACTCTCAAGAGCCCCTCGGGTGTATCAGCAAAACGGGGTACTCGACCCAAAAACATCATTTTATATCTCAAAATTGTGTAAATAAGGCAGAGATTCGAAATCAGTTAAGCTTAACATGACTGAGTGTTAATCATAAGTCAACGCAGTGAGGAAATAGCAGTAAAAAGCCCCTAAGGGGTCTAAACAAGTCGGCGCAAGGCCCCAAATATGGGTTACAACCCAAATATAGCAATAGTTTTAGAACACAATTTAACATATGATTTAGAGTAAAATACGCAACTCAATAGTTGCCACGGAAAGGACCAAGTCCAAATCCAAAAAGCAGTGCACGCCACACACTCGTCACCCGACATGTGCACCACTCTAAAAATAGTGAGAAAATACGATGTCCGGGGTTTCATACCCTTCGGAAAAGATTTATAGTCATTACTTACCTCAAATCGGACAAAACTCTAGCTCGCGATGCTCTTGCCCTTCGATTCGGCCTCCAAATGCTATGAATCTATCCAAAATCAGTATATTATCATCAATATACGCTAAAAGAATGAATCACATATGAAAATTATCAAATTAGACCAAAAATCCCAAAATTGGTCAAACCTGGCCTCTCAGCCCACGTCTCGAAATACGGCAAATTTCACAAAATTAGGAAACCCATTCACTCACGAGTCGAACCATACTAGTTTCATTCAAATCCGACTCTAATTCGATGTTCAAATCCCAAAAATTAAATTTATGAAGTTTCCACAATTCTTTCCCAAATTTCTACCTCAAAGTACTAATCAAATGATGAAATCATTGATATATTCATGTATATTAACCAAATCGGAGTTAGAATCACTTACCCCGATGAATGTCTTGAAAACCGTCAAAAAATTACCTCAAACCGAGCTCCCTAGGTCCAAAATATGAAATAATGCCTAATCACGTTTATATAGTGCATTTTCTTATCTCCATAGCTCTGACAGCGGAAATCTGGTCGCTGCAACGGAACCAACCTCCGAGAACGCAAAAAATTAGCGTTGCCTTGCTTGTGGAGGCTTCAGTATTTTGGCCATAACTTTCTCTACAGATGTCCAAATTATTGTTTCTTTAGCTTTCTGAAAACTAGACATGAAGGGATACAACTTTAATTTTTGAATCATCTAAAAATTCCTTCTTGATCAAAAGGTATAGGCTCCCGAAGTCAGACCAACGAACCTGCGGATTCTTCCCTGGAGCGCTGTAGCATCCAAAATTCCGCCCTCAGCACCCCATTCCGCCTCAGTGGAAATTCCTTCACCCTCAGTAGAAAATTTAAGCCCAGAACCATGCCTGAGTTCTGGTAATGCCCGGACTTGCTCAAAACTCACACGAAACACACCTGAGGTCCTCAGGACCTCAACCAAACATGGCAACACATCCTATAACCTCATTCAAACTTAGTCGAACCCTTGGAACACTCAAAATAACGTCGAAACACCAAATTAACTCATGATTCAAGCCTAAGGATCTTCGAAACTTCTAAATTCCGCCAATGATGCCGAAACCAACCAAAACACATCTGATTGACCTGAAAATTTGCACGCATATCCAAAATGACATTACGAACCTGCTCTAACTTCCCGAATTCCATTCTGACCGGAGATCGCCAAAAACTAACTTTCGCTATTTCAAGCCTAATTCTACACCAGACATTCCGAGCACACACCTAAGTCAAAAATCACCTAACAAAGCTATCCGAACCATAAAATCTACATGCTGGGGTCGTTTACTAATAATTCAACTTCCAGTTGACTTTTCCAACTATTAAGCCAATTTAAGAGGCTAAGTGTCTCATTTCTTTCCAAAAGTTGCTCCGAAACCGAGCCAACCAATCTAACACAACATAATGAAGGTGAACCACATATAATGAATTAGAAACGGGGGTAACATGGCTATTACTCTCGGAACGACCGATCGGGTCGTTACATCCGGTGAGTCCTGGCCAAACTTAATCTACACGAATTAGTCCTTAAAGAGAATTAAATCCATTTAAACAAATAGAAATCATTCAAAACGGAAATTAAAGGGGGGTCCTAGGTTTATTAGCCTATAGGATCACTTTCATGCAATATTCTGGTACGTATCCTATGTGTGTGCTACTCGCCCCTTACCTATGGCCCTGGTGGTGTTTAGGACCTCTATTTCAAGGTGGTTCTAGGATCACCTATGTTGTTTAAAGGGAGAAAACTAAGTGACAAAAAAAATCATATAGGACTATCACATAAGGAACAATTAAAGGGATCACATTTACCTCCACAAGTAAACACACAATTGCATGGTATCTAAATGTTAATCAAACTAAATAGTGATTAATTTAAACAAGCAGATTTCATCTTTTAGGTCCTATAGGCATTTTTCCTATATGCTGAAACTGATCACAAGTATTATGACATCCAAACATGGAAACTGATTTCGTACATTTTTTTCTCTATAGGCATTATATCTAAGTGTTGAAGCTATTGTTACACTTATTTCCTATATGCATGGTGTCTAAGTGTCAAGACTATATTTCTTATAGGCATGATATCTACGTGAATAAAAGTGTCAATTAATTGCCAAGCGAGTTCAGCAAAAGAACCTAGGAACATGATTTCTAATGCATACATAGGGGTTTTGAAAATATGGTACTTGAGGCAGAATTAATAATGACCTAGAAGCAGGATTTCTAAGACGCAAAAATGTGAAAATTCAGGATTTCAAAGAATGGGATAAGTCCTATAGGCATGATTTCTAATGCATATAAAACATCATCACAATAACTATAGGCATGATTTCTAGCCGAACCCAACAATAATATATACATATAAAGTCCCTCTAATCTTTTACTAATAACCCCATATCTATTTTAAAAGGATTATTATTACATACTAGTAATACCAATATAGAAGAATTACATAATGAAAATCTCTATACTATAGGGATCCTTAGCAGGACAAATGTTGTAACGACCCGACCGGTCGTTTCGCGTTACCAGACCCTGTTCCTCTAAATGGAACTTCCCATAGCAGCTTATTATTATTTATGACTTACGGGGACTGGTGGTCCGAGATTCGGAGGTGTTTAGAGTGATATAGGAACATTTGGTTCCTTAAGGTTGGCCTTTAAGGCCAAGTTTGACTTCGGTCAACGTTCTTAGTAAACGACCTCAGAATCGAGTTTCAATGATTCTTGTAGCTTCGTATGACGATTCCAGACCTGGGCGTATGTTTGGAATGGGTTTCTGATGAGCCGAGAGCGTTTCGACGCCCAATATTGAAATAAGAAGTTCCTTAAGTTCCTATTGTGGTTTGGGACGTGTTTTTGTGTTATCGAGGTTCGAACGGGATTACGAGACTGGGACTAGTTTCGTTATGTCATTTATGACTTGCATGCAAAATTTGGTGTCATTCCGAGTTGTATAGGTCAGTTCGGCGCATTGTTAGCGAGTCTAGAAAACTTAAAGTTCCTAAGTTTGATTCTAGGGGTTTTTGAGGTTTGATTTTGACTTTTAGCGTTGTTTTTGGTGTTTTGAAGGTTCGAGCGAGTCCGTATTATGATTTGACATTTGTTGGTTTATTTTGACGGGGACTCGGGTGTGCCCAGGTGCCTCCTGAACACCGCACGAGGCTAAAAACCAGCTGAAATAGCTGCTGGTGCACTTTTTCTGGCGTGACCACAGGTGCGGTTGCCCAGTCGCAGGTGCGAGTGGTCCCAGCCTCGCAGGTGCAACCCCCAGCGGTCAGGCCAATTCTCGCAGGTGTGGACAAAGTTCCGCATGTGCAGTCTCCACTCCGCAGGTGCGGGCCCAGGTTTCCTCATCCATTTCTGTAGGTGCAAACCCTTGCTCGCAGGTGCGAGACCGCAGGTGCGGAAACACTGTTCAGACAGTGTGTTTTTATACACGGGATTTAAGTCATTTTCCTTATCTTCTTCTTCTTCTTCCTTGGGGCGATTTCCACCATTTTAGAGGGGCAAACGACCTAGTTATTGAAGGTAAGTAGATTCTACTCTATATTAGCTTCATGCATGGATTACTAGCTTAATTAACTACCTAAATTAGTGAAAAATCAAGAATAGGTTAGTTACCTAGGGCTTTCGACAATTTGAGGATTTGCCCGTGAATTAGCTATGAAATCAAGTAGAAATCGTACATTAATGATCCTTAGGCTTTGGGTGACTGTTTCCTTCGAGAGTTATTGGAATCCGAGCATGCGAGCCTGGGGTCGGATTTTAGAATTTCTTCATGAATGGCGAATTTGACTTAGTAGTAGGAGAATTTCCATACTTTGAGCACAAGTTGATGAATTTGTATGACATTTGGCTAGTTTGGGGTCCTCAAGTGTAGTCCAGAGTTTCGGGCGCGTTCTTGGTCCGGGGAGCAGGTTCGACACGAGGTGAATCTCCTTTCTAACCTTGTAAGATGGAATTGTCCCCATAGGTGATTATAAATAAATGCATATCCTTATTTTCGGGTGCTACACACGCGCGAAGTGACGAGAGTCCGTGCGTAGCTACCACTATGTTATGTTGGGTAGTTGTAGGACTCACGAGCATGCTTATATGTGCCTTACATATATTCCTAAACGTATTTTGAGTTGCTTATTATCCTTGATTTGGCATGAGAATATTAGGAAGTTCTTGTCCATGATATATTATTTAGGTTCTTGCCTTAAAGAATAATCTCTGATAGTTCCTTAAAAATTGAAAACTTTATGTATGTATGCGGCACCGCGTCACATGTATGATTCGTGAGCGGAATATTATGTCAACCGCGTCGCATGTTCGATTCGCGAGCGGGGTAATAGATGCATCTATGGTTCGAGTTTGATAGGAATAAACAGAATCATTCCAGTACTTTGAAGTTCAAACAAAGGTTCCAGCAATCAAGCAGCAGACATAAGTAGGATCACAACCACTTCAAGTAAAATTTCACATTGCCTAGGGTTGACCCTGTTCATTAGTTATTACTAGGTGGGCATATAGCATGCTGGGAACAGAATAATAAATAGACAACTACACAAAGAAAGGTAGCAGGCGTGGGGAACATAGAAGTCCTTAATCAGGAATACATGAAATAGGGCAAGAGTGAAACTATGCTAGTTGAGAAACAAGTGGATTAGTATGCATGAACCAGACTGACATATTGGAAAAAAGATAATGTCATAAGAGTTGAGGCAAGCTGGTTAACAGAGACATAAAGCAGGCAAAGGCTGGTTGACAGACAAATTATATAACATACTGAATAGAACCTAATGACAGAGATAGACATGCTGGTTAGGAGTCATGAGTATAAAGCACATAGTGTTAATTGCATATTACTGAATCGGACATAGAAACATAGATAGACATGCTGATTAGGATCAATAAACAAGAAATATAGGAATTTAACTACACAGAAGTAGTTATACTAATTAAGATCAACAAAAAGGAAATACATAAATTTAACTACACAAAAGTAGTTATTGCTAATTAAAATCAATAAAATAGAAAAGACAGAAGTACTCATGTTAATTGAAATCAATACACATGAAATACATGGACTTAACTACACAGAAGTTAAGCAATAGACAGGAAAGCACATAGGTTTAAACTTCATAGCATAATGAATGACAGTATGAGGAGAGACATACCAGTTAAAATAGCAAACATGAAGGTAAAAGGATGCAGAACCCAATAGTCTAGCCTTGGCTTTCAGCCGGCTAGACAGTGTAGAAAACACAAGTAACAGAAAGATAAGAGCAAGAGTTTGTGTGTGTGTGCGTGTTTCTTTCTAAATGTGTTCGTGTTAAAGAAAAATCAGAGTAGGGTTTATATAGAACTTAGCAAAGTAAAAAAATTAAGTTAAAGAATACATCAGAGTTCATAAAACAAGGTAATCAATCAATTAATTAGGGAATTAACTCAATCAATGCACACAGAAGAATCCGAAAAGGACCCTTAAATTAGGGAGAATCCCTTAACGACTCAGATTGGGATTTATATAAGGTAAACATATCAATTATTGACCATAAACCAGACTAATTAGTCTAAATAAGGAAAGTAGTGCCAATTAAAAGTCATACCTACTAAATCATGTTATTTAGAAATGTTGACACTAGTAAGTATCCCGTCTACCTCTCCGCACTACCTCTTTGAGGTTAGGTGGGATACTCATTGGGGACATATTTTTTTATGTACTCATGCTGCATTTATGTACTTAATTGTATAGGTCCTGAGGCTGATGCATCTAGTTATCAGACCGGAGCTCGATTCTAATCTCAATTGGACCCGACTTCACGGTGAGCTACTTCTCCTGACGATCCTCGATAGCACCTTGGAGTTTTCTTTTGCTTATTTCCCGTCTATACCTTTCAGACAGTGGTATTGTATATTATGTTTTGTATATTCTGTTAGTGTGCCCGTAGGACTTGTGACACTAGTTCCTGGCACTCACATAGTAGACTATATATTTTTGGGACGTATATATTTGTTCATGATCCTTGTGGTTGTATTTACTTAAGTTTGTTAATTTATCCGTTTTTCTTAAATGATCTAAGCTTAAAAATTTAGTAAGTGTAGGGTTCATATGTCAAATAAGGATAAACTCACTAGTAAACAATTGTTGGCTTGCCGGACTCCGGTGTTGGGCGCCATCACGACCTGTGTTGGAATTTGGGTCGTGACAACATGGTATCAGAGCACTAGGTTCACGTGGGTCTCACAAGACACGGACAAACCTAGTAGAGTCTAGCAGATCGGTATGGAGACGTCTGTACTTATCTTTGGGAGGCTATAGGGTGTTAGGAAAACTTTTGCTTATTTTTATCTATCATGCAGTCAATGGTTACTAAATTTCATTCTCATATTATCTCACAGATGGTGAGGACGCATGCATCCGATGTTTCGGACCTGGGAGGGGCCGCTACCCCCGTTGTTCGAGGTCGTGGCAGAGGCTGGGAGAGGGCACTAGCCCAAGGTAGGGGATGAGGGCATCCCATAGCTATTTCAGTCATACCACAACCAGATGACCCTACTATAGAGGATTAGGGTGAGGTACCCCTAGCAAGTCCTGCCCCAGTGGACTTTATGACGGCGCCAGGATTCCAGGATATCATGGGCCGTATGATGCGATTCATGGACACTATGTCCCAGGCTGGTTTATTTCTAGCGGATCCTGCCACATCTCTGGTAGGAGGGGGAGCCCACACTCCTACTGCCCAGGCTGTAGGCCAGACAACAGCACTTCATCATACCCCGGGTACACTGCCCGTGGGTGGAGCCCAGCCAGTAGTAGCAGCACCTGAGCTCAGACCACCTGCGGACGGTGATCCACAAGAAGTTACTGGATAGATTGACCCGATTGCACCCTCCTATATTTGGGGGTGAGAGAGGCGAGGATGCCCAAGACTTTATTGATAGGTGCAGGGACAGACTGCACAACATGAGGATACTGGAGTCCTATGGAGTGAACTTCACTACTTTCCAGCTTGAGGGCAGGGCCCGCATATGGTGGCAGTCCTATATTCTTAGTAGACTAGCAGGTTCGCCTTCCATCACTTGGGAGCAGTTCACTTAGTTGTTCCTGGACAGGTATATTCAACCCTCCGAGAAGGAAGAGTTGCGATATCAGTTTGAGCAGCTGGAGCAGGGGCAGATGTCAGTGACATATTACGAGGCCATTTTTTTTTATTTGTCCCATCATGCCCTTATGATATTGTCTACTGATGCTGAGAGAGTGCAGAGATTTGTAGCATGGCTGCACTCGGGTATTAAGGCCAACATGGTCCGAGAGGTGGAGATGGGGACTCCCTATCAGCTTGTGGTCAAGATAGCTTGCCGAATTGAGGGTTATCGTTTGAGAGGTAGAGAGCAGGGTAAGGAGGATAAGAGGGCTAGATTTTTAGGAGATTTCAAAGATGCCCCAGCCAGGGGTAGAGGTCAGTTCGGTAGAGGCCAGTCTAGCAGGCCTCCATATTCATCTCCTCCGCCACCTCCCCGTGGTGCTCCAGTGAGGCCCTATTTCAGCGCCATGCCAGAGAATTTCTACCGCCCACCAGCCATTCAGGGTTCCTCAGGCAGGTATTCCGGTCATCAGGGGTCTTCTATTCTTTACTTCAGTGCCATGCCAGAGAGTTCTCACCATCCCCTAGCTGTCCAGGGTCCTTCTTCGGGGCAGCAGGCCATGCCACCAGCCAATTGTTATGAGTGTAGGGATCCAGGCCATATGAGGAGGACTTGTCCCATGCTTCGGGGCAAGGCCATTCAGCGGAGCTATTAGCCTACATTTTAAGTACCGACGGTTCATCCATCCAGAGGTGGAGGGCAGACTAGTAGAGGTTGTCCCAGAGGTGGAGGCCAGGCAGAGGGAGCTCTGTCGGACCTTATTCATTCCAGTGGAGGTCAGCCAGCTCCTGTTCATTCAGGCGAGGCTTAGTCTTCCCGTGCTCTAGCTAGATTCTATGTTATCCCGACCAGATCAGATGTAGCGGCCTCAGACACCGTGATCACAGGTATTATTACAATATGTGGTAGAGATGCATCAGTGTTATTTGATCCGGGATCCACTTATTCCTATGTTACGGCCTTATTTGCTCATTTTTTGGATGTCCCTCATGAGTCCTTGGGTTCCCCTATTTATGTGTCCAATCCCCTAGGCGATTCTGTGGTTGTAGACCGAATTTGTCAGTCCTGCGTGATTTAATTTTGTGGGTTCAAGACTCGAGCGGATCTCTTATTGCTAGACATAGTTGATTTAGAAGTTATTTTAAGCATGGATTAGCTATCTCCTTATCATGTCATGCTAGATTGCCATGCCAAGACAGTTACTTTAGCCATGCCCGAATCGCTGGAGTGGAGAGGTTCCTCAGCTAGTACAGCCAGCCGGGTTATTTCATTCTTGAAGGCTCGACATATGGTCGAGAAGGGTTACTAGCCTAATTTGCTTATGTGCGGGACACCACCGCCGAGACTTCGACGATTGATTCAGTGCCAGTTGTTTGAGAATTTGCTGATGTATTTCTTTCGGACCTTCCGGGCATGCCTCTGGATCGTGATATTAATTTCTGCATTGATTTAGCTTCACGCATCCAGCCTATACCTATTTCTCCGTAACATATGGCTCCGAAAGAGTTGAAGGAGCAGCTTGAGGAGTTGCTAGCTAAAGGGTTCATCAGGCCGAGTATACCGCCGTGGGGTGCTCCAGTTCTATTTGTGAAGAAAAAGGATGGGTCCATGCGGATGTGTAATTATTACCACTAGTTGAACAGGGTTACCATTAAGAAAAAGTATCATCTGTCGCACATCGATGATTTGTTTAACAAATTGCAGCGTGCTCGTGTGTTTTCTAAGATTGATTTGAGATCGGGGTATCATCAGTTGAGGATTCGGGCTTCAGATGTTTCGAAGACTGCTTTTCGTACGAGATATGGCCATTATGAGTTCCTAGTGATGTCCTTTGGTTTGACTAATGCCCTAGCAACATTCATGGACTTGATGAATAGGGTGTTCAGGACGTATATTGATTCCTTTTTCATTGTCTTCATTGATAACATCTTGATGTACTCACGTGGTCTGGGGGAGCACGAGCAGCATTTGAGAGTTGTGCTCCAGAATTTGCGAGAACATAAGCCATATGCTAAGTTCTCCAAGTGTGAGTTCTGGTTGGATTCCATGGCATTCTTGGGGCATGTGGTATCCGGGGAGGGTATCAAGGTTGATCCTCAGAAGGTTGAGGCGGTTCATAGTTGGTCGCGTCCTACTTTAGCTACAAAGATCAAGAGCTATTTGGGCCTAGCAGGCTATTATCGCCGATTTGTGGATGGGTTCTCTTCTATTGCAGACCATTGACTATATTGACTCAGAATAATGCCACGTTTTGATGGTCTGATGAGTGTGAGGCGAGCTTTCAGAAGCTCAAGACAACATTGACCTCAGCACCAGTTCTAGTATTGCCTTCCGGTTCTGGGATGTATACAGTATATTGCGATGCTTCACGTGTTGTCTTGGGGTGTGTACTGATGCAAGAGGGGATATTTATTGCTTATGCTTCGTGCCAGCTAAAGGTTCATGAGAAGAATTACCCTGTGCACGATTCGGAGTTGGCGGCGATTGTTCATGCTCTTAAGATTTTGACGCACTACTTGTATGGAGTGTCCTGTAAGGTTTATACAGACCACCGTAGCTTTCAGCACTTGTTCAAGCAGAAGGATCTTAATTTGAGGCAGCGCAGGTGGCTTGGGTTGTTGAATGATTATGATATCACAATTCTTTATCACCCGGGCAAAGAAAATGTGGTAGCAGATGCTATGAGCATGAAGGGGGAGAGTATGGGTAGCTTGGCTTATATTGCAACAGAGGAGAGACCTCTAGCATTGGACATTCAGCCCTTGGCTAATCGCCTGGTGAGATTAGACCTTTCAGAGCCTCGTCGAGTTTTTGATCATGTGGTTGCTCAGTCTTTGTTATTGGGGGATAGTAAGGCTCGCCAGTATGATGATCCATGTTTGGCTGAGCTATGAGAGACAGTGGTTCAGGGCAGGGCCAAGGAGGTTATTATTGGAGAGGATGGTGTTTTGAGACTTCAGGGCCGTTTATGGGTTCCTAAGGTTTATGGCCTGAGGGAGAGGATTCTAGAGGAGGCACACATTTCTCGGTATTCTGTTCACCCTGGTGCTACGAAGATGTATCATGATTTGAAGCAGCATTACTGGTGGAGGCGAATAAAGAAGTACATTGTGAAGTATGTCGCTAGGTGTCTTAATTTCCAGCAGGTAAGAGGCCAGGAGGCCTACTTCAGCAGATGCCTATTCCTGAGTGAAAATGGGAGCGCATCACTATTGGACTTCGTGGTTGGGTGTCCTCAGACCTTACGGAAGGTTGACGCGGTTTGGGTCATTGTGGATAGATGGACCAAATCGGCGCATTTCATTCCAGTAGATACAAATTATACTTCTGAGAGATTTTCCCAGATCTACATTTGGGAGATAGTCCGGTTGCATGGTGTGTCGGTGTCCATTATATCAGATCGAGGTCTTCAGTTCACCCCTCCCTTCTGGAGAGCAATACATAGTGAGATGGGTACCCAGATAGACCTCAGCACAACATTTCACCCTCGGACTGATGGTCAGTCGGAGCATACAATTCAGATATCGGAGGACATGATCAGGGCATGTGTGATTGACTTCGGAGGTCAGTGGGATCAGTTCCTGCCTTTGGCCGAGTTTGCTTACAATAATAGCTATTAGTCCAGCATTGAGATGGCATCATTTGAGGCTTTGTATGGTCGGCGATGTCATTCTCCTATCGGGTGGTTTGAGCCTGGCGAGGCAAAGTTATATGGCACCGACCTAGTGAGGGATGCTTTGGAGAAAGTGAAGTTTATTCAGGAGAGACTCCGTACCGAGCAGGCCAGACAGAAGAGTTACGCGAACCAGAGGGCGCGTGATGTATCATTTATGGAGGGAGATAGGGTCCTGCTGAAAGTCTCGCCTATGAAGGGTATTATGAGGTTTGGGAAGAAGGGCAAGCTGAGCCCGAGGTTTATAGGCCCCTTCGAGGTGTTGATGCGACTTGGGGAGGTTGCTTATAAGCTGGCCTTACCTCCCAGTTTATTAGGAGTTCATCCAGCTTTTCATGTATCCATGCTCCGGAGGTACCACTCCGACTTCTCTCACGTGGTTGATATCAGCACTATTCAGTTGGATGAGAGGTTGGGCTACGAAGAGGAGCCAGTTGCTATTATTGATAGACAGGACCACTAGTTGAAGTCCAAGAGAGTTTCTGCCGTAAAGGTCCAGTGGAAGGGCCAACCAGTTGAGGAGGCGACCTGGGAGTCCGAGGAGGACATGCGAAGCAGATATCCACACTTATTCAACACTTCAGGTATGATTCTAGAGTCGTCCGAGGACGAACATTTGTTTAAGAGGCGGAGAATGTAACGACCCGACCGGTTGTTTCGCGTTACCAGACCCCGTTCCCTTAAATGGAACTTCCCATATCGAATTATTATGATTTATGACTTTCGGGGACTGGTGGTCCGGGATTCGGAGGTGTTTAGAGTGCAATAGGAATATTTGATTCCTTAAGGTTGGCCTTTAAGGCCAAGTTTGACTTCGGTCAAAGTTTTTAATAAACGACCTCAGAATTGAGTTTCGACGATTCTGGTAGCTTCGTATGATGATTCCGGACCTGGGCGCATGTTTGGAATGGGTTTCTGATGACTCGGAAGCGTTTCAACGCCCAATATTGAAATAAGAAGTTCCTTAAGTTCCTATTGTGTTTTGGGACGTGTTTTTGTGTTATCGAGGTCTGAACGGGATTCCAATACCGCGAATAGTTCCGTTATGTCATTTATGAATTGCCTGTAAAATTTGGTGTCATTCCGAGTTGTATAGGCCAGTTCGGCATGTTGTTAGCGAGTCTAGAAAACTTAAAGTTCCTAATTTTGGTTCTAGGGGTTTTTATTTGTGATTTTGAGTTTTAGCGTTGTTTTGGGTGTTCCGAAGGCTCGAGCGATTCCGTATTATGATTTGGGACTTGTTGGTATATTTTGACGGGGGCTCGGGTGGGCCCAGGTGCCTCCCGGACACCGCACGAGGCCAAAAACTAGCTGAAATAGCTGCTGGTGCATGTGTTCTGGTGTGATCGCAGGTGCGGTAGCCCAGTCGCAGGTGCGACTCCTAGCGGTAAGGCAATTCTCGCAGGTGCGGACAATGTTCCGCAGGAGCAGAGCTGGAGGTACGGTCTCCACTCCACAGGTGCGGGCCCAAGATTCCTCGTCCATTTCCGCAGGTACGAGCCCTTGCTCGCAGGTGCGAGACCACAGGTGCGGTCCTCGAGCCGCAGGTGCGGAAACACTGTTCAGACAGCGTGTTTACTAGCTTAATTAACAAGATGACTCTAAAATGGTAGAAATCATCTTCCTTATCTTCTTCTTCTTCCTTGGGGTGATTTCTACCATTTTAGAGGGGCAAACGACCTGGTTATTAAAGGTAAGTAAATTCTACTCTAATATTAACTTCATGCATGGATTACTAGCTTAATTAACTACCTAAATTAGTGAAAATCAAGAATGGGGAAGTAACCTAGAGCTTTCGATAATTTGAGAATTTACCCGTGAATTAGCTATGAAATCAAGTAAAAATCGTATATTAATGATCATTAGCCTATGGGTGAATGTTTCCTTCGAGAATTATTGGAATCCGAGTATGCGGGCCCGGGGTCAGATTTTAGAATTTCTTTAAGAATGGTGAATTTTACTTAGTAGTAGGAGAATTTCTATACTTTGAGCATAGATTGATGAATTTGTATGACATTTGGCTAGTTTCGAGTCCTCGGGTGTAGTCCAGAGTTTCGGGCACGTTCTTGGTCCGGGGAGCAGGTTCGACACGAGGTGAGTCTCCTTTCTAACCTTGTAAGATGGAATTATCCCCATAAATAAACGCATGTCCTTATTTGCGAGTGCTACACACGCGCGACGTGACGAGTGTCCGTGCGTAGCTAAGACTATGTTATGTTGGGTAGTTCTAGGATTCACGAGCATGCTTATATGTGCCTTACATGTATTCCTAAACGTATTTTGAGTTGCTTATTATCCTTGATTTGGCATGAGAATATTAGGAAGTTCTTGTCCATGATATATTGTTTAGGTTCTTGCCTTAAAGAATAATCTCTGATAGTTCCTTAAAAATTGATAACTTTATGTATGTATGCGGCACCGCGTTACATGTATGATTCGTGAGCGGAATAGCCCTAATATTATTTCAACTGCGTCGCATGTTCGATTCGCGATCGGGGTAATAGATGCATCTATGGTTCGAGCGGTTCGACCCTCGGCAGTGCACATTTATTTTTTGCGACGTTTCAGCCGTACGTTTCCGGCCTATTATGTGTTGTATGATTTACTGGGAATTTGTTATAATTGTATAAACTGGTTCATGTTAATAAGGGAATTTAGTACATTATGTTCTAGTGAAATGTGACATGCAAAGGTAAATACAACTATACTTGATGATTTTTCTCTTTGTAATTTCTACGACTTTTATGCCTGCCTAGTTCCTACTAAATCATGTTATTTAGAAATGTTGACCCTAGTAAGTATCACATCTACCTCTCGTCACTACCTCTTCGAGGTTAGGCGGGATACTCACTGGGTACACATTTTTTTATGTACTCATGTTGCACTTCTGTACTTAATTGTACAGCTCCTGAGACTGGTGCATCTGGTTATCAGACCGGAACTCGATTCCAATCTCAGTTGGACCCGACTTCACGGTGAGCTCCTTCTCCTGACAATCCTCGGCAGCACCTTGGAGTTTTCTTTTGCTTATTTCCCGTCTATTCCTTTCAGACAGTGAGATTGTATATTCTGTTTTGTATATTCTGTTAGTGTGCCCGTAGAACTTGTGACACTAGTTCCTGGCACTCACATAGTAGACTATATTTTTGGGACTGTATATATTGGTTCATGATCCTTGTGGCTGTATTTACTTAAGTTGGTTAATTTATTCGCTTTTACTTAAATGATCTAAGCTTAAAAATTTAGTAAGTGTGGGGTTGATATGTAAAGTAAGGATAATCTCACTAGTAAACAAATGTTGGCTTGCCTGACTCCAGTGTTGGGCGCCATCACGACCTGTGTTGGGATTTGGGTAGTGACAAATGTCAATCTTGGAAGTCAGTCCCTCAAGCAAGTCTGAGGTGTGCCAGTATCTCATAGTATACCAAATGGTCTTCTGGTGCGTCAAAGTTCCCAAGGGCCTCAGGGACCCCGGGTAATGCTTACACCAGAAACCTTTTTAAAGAAATAGTTTTGTGAACACGTGTGGAAAAGCGAACCCCAGTGTGTCAGAGTTCAGAGGAGTCTCATGGACTCTTAGTCAGTGCTCACACTGGAGGGGCAGGACCTTAGAAGTCTAAGAGTAGGAGTTGAAAATTGTATATGAAAACAGGGCATAGTTTTAGGAAAACAGTTTGAATGTTAGAGTTTGATAGGAATAAACAGAGTCATTCCAGTACTTTGAAGTTCAAACAAAGGTTCCAGCAATCAAGCAGCAGACATAAGTAGGATCACAACCACTTCAAGCAAAATTTCACATTGCCTAGGATTGACCCAATTCATTAATTATTACTAGGTGGGCATATAGCATGCTGGGAACAGAATAATAAACAGACAACTACACAAAGAAAGGTAGCAAGTGTGGGGAACATAGAAGTCCTTAATCAGGAATACATGAAACAGGGCAAGAGTGAAACTATGCTAGTTGAGAAACAAGTGGATTAGTATGCATGAACCAGACTGACATATTGGAAAAAAGATAATGTCATAAGAGTTGAGGCAAGCTGGTTAACAGAGACATAAAGCAGGAAAAGGCTGGTTGACAGACAAATTATATAACATACTGAATAGAACCTAATGACAAAGATAGACATGTTGGTTAGGAGTCATGAGTAGAAAGCACATAATGTTAATTGCATATGAAAACATCCAAATTACTGAATCGGACATAGGAACATAGATAGACATGCTGATTAGGATCAATAAACAGGAAATATAGGAATTTAACTACACAGAAGTAGTTATACTAATTAAGACCAAAAAACAGGAAATACATAAATTTAACTACACAGAAGTAGTTATTGCTAATTAAACTCAATAAAATAGAAAAGACAGAAGTAGTCATGTTAATTGAAATCAATACACATGAAAGACATGGACATAACTACACAGAAGTTAAGCAATAGACAGGAAAGCACATAGGTTTAAACTTCATAGCATAATGAATGACAATATGAGGAGAGACATACCAGTTAAAATAGCAAACATGAAGGTAAAAGGATGCAGAACCCAATAGTCTAGCCTTGGCTTTCAGCCGGCTAGACAGTGTAGCAAACACAAGTAACAGAAAGATAAGAGCAAGAGTTTTTGTGTGTGTGCGTGTTTCTTTCTGAATGTGTTCGTGTTAAAGAAAAATCAGACTAGGGTTTATAGCACTTAGCAAAGTAAAAAAATTAAGTTAAAGAATACATCAGAGTTCATAAAACAAGGTAATCACTCAATTAATTAGGGAATTAACTCAATCAATGCACACAGAAGAATACGGAAAGGACCCTTAAATTGGGGAGAATCCCTTAAGGACTCAGATTGGGATTCAAATAAGGTAAACAAATCAATTATTGACCATAAACCAGACTAATTAGTCTAAATAAGGAAAGTAGTGCCAATTAAAAGTCATAGATAAGGAAAATAGGTAAAGTCACAAAGAACCACTAATTTTAACAGAAAAATATACTTCGAATCCTAATAAAGCCAGTCAATCTATTTTGATTGATAGAGACCAACAATAACGGAAAAAATCACTAAAATAAATAGTGCAATAAGCAGAAAGACGTAGGGTTTAAAGCATATACACAAAAATTAGTCGAACTAGCAAAGGATAATCGGATTCAAACACTTGGAAGTTTAAAATTAGGATGAAACCCTAGTTCTTAGAAAACACTGGAATCGAATAATATTAAGGATAACAGATGGTTTTTCGAAGAAAAATACCCAATAATGCTTATAATCAACTCAGATCTACAAGGATCTGAACAGACCCACATAGAAAGAGATTGGGGTTTTCGAAAATGACAGAGATGAAAGGAAACCTGGTTTAAAACCATGGATTCGAGCCATAAACACGAAGAAAGTAATACTCACAAATGGAGATGGCCATAGATAGGCTCATGAAAAGGTTTTGAACAAATCTGATTCAAAACGTCTTCATAGAACAACAAAATTGAACACCTAGAAGAAGTAGGAGGTCGGCAAGGGCCAAAAACTACAGAGAAATCCCTTGGAACAGCAGTTTTTCGGTGACGGTGGTTAGGTTTTAGGGAGAGTGTTTGAGAGAAAAGGGGATAGGTAGGGAGAACGAAGACGGCGGAACAAAAGAAAATGAGGGGGGTTAGATTAGATTTAAAAAGGTAAGGAATAATGTGGACCGTTGATCTCAGAGATCAACAACCACGATTAGAAAAGGTTCTAGGTCGGTTTTGATGAAGAACTGGGCTATGATTTTAATTGGGCTGGGGGAGTAATAATATGGGGTAGGTCCGAAATTAAAAAAAAAGTAAAAAGGCTATTTGTTAAATACCCAATTACTTTGATAAATAAATTGTAAAATAGTTAATAAATTATAAAAAACAATTTTCATGCATAAAAATGATTTTTAATTAATAAATTGATATTATAAATATAAAAAGCTATTTTCTGGGGAAATAAGTTAATAATGCATACATGGGCTATTATTGCAAAGTTATTGCAATTATAACCCAAAAAAATATAAATGTGGCTATTCATGCAATAATTAAAGCTTGGTATAAATATAAAAGATAAAATTAAACCATAAAATCATTATAAAACCATTTGTGAGGCAATTAGTAATTATTTATATAAATAATATACTGGGATAAATTAATAAAAATTATGGAAAAATATTAATTGATGCTCATGCATTGTTTTGACGCTATATATGCATTTTAAAAATAATATAGTGAAAAATTGGGTATCAACAGCTGCCCTTCTTTACCCGGGAAGGATGAAAGAGTTATCGGATAAAGATATGATGGCCAATTTTGACCGAGTCGGGTGATTTGAGAGGCATAAGCCGCACTCTGATTTTCAAGCTGCCTACATATCCCTAGTTTTACAGGAATCAGGCCGTGTGTAGTTCTGGATTCACCGGCGGAATATATCGATGATGTTATCCCAAGAACGGATACAAGGTTTTGGAATAGGTGAAATGGTTAGGGTGAGCGGTCGGGTTTGAAATAGTATGAAGGGACTCGAGCGGGACTGCTCCTGCCGGGATAATGGTTGCTTATCGGGTTACTTGCAAATAAGAGATGTACTACAAGCATATATTTTTACGTAAATTTAAACATGATGCAAATTCCCTTCAGACCATGAGAATTGTCTTTGGACGGTTGAGGATGACGTCCTTAGACCATGATGTCCTGGCCCATGAGATGATGTTCTCGAGCCATGAAAATGGTGCCTCCGAACCATGACTCCTTTGAATAATGATATGCAAGTTCGAGAGATCCTCAGGCCATGGCATGGTGACTTCTGGCTATGAGGATGATGCTTTCAGACTATGACGCCTTAGGACAAGTTGGCAATATTTCAGCCCATGAGGTGCAAAATATGATGCCAGAAGCATCAAGACACGGCTTAGTCTTGTATGAAGTTTAGGGAAGAGCATAGCCCGAGAAAAGAAAAATAGATAATGCAAGGGAGACAGTGCTTAGTCTCATGCGAGATTCGGGATAGTGCTTAGTCTCATGCAAAGTGAAGGCAGTCCTTAGCCTTATACAAGTAGAGAGGCAGGGCTTAGCCTCATGCGATATTGAGATAGAGCTTAGTCTCATGAAAGATTTGGGACATGGCTTAGTCACATGCAAATAGAAGGCAATGCTTAGCCTTCTGCACATACGCAGGCAGGGCTTAGCCTCATCCAAGATTCGGGACAGGGTTTAGTCCCATGCAAAGAGAATGCAATGTTTAACCTTATGCAAATATGGAGGAAGGGCTTAACCTCGTGCAAGATTTGGGACAGGGCTTAGTCCCATGCAAATAGAAGGCAACACTTAGCCTTATGCAAATATGGAGGCATGGCTTAGCCTCGTGCGAGTTTGAGACAGAGCTTAGTCTCATGCAAAGTGAAGACACTGCTTAGCCTTATGAAAATACAGAGGCCAGGCTTAGCCTCACGCGAGATTGAGACAGAGCTTAGTCTTATTTCAAGGTTCGGGGCAGTGCTTAGTCCCATGCAAAGTAAAGGCAATACTTAGCCTTGTGCAAATATGGAGGCGGGGCTTAGCGTCATGCAATTTTTAGACAATGCTTAGTCTCATGCAGATGGAAGGCAGAGCTTAGCCTTATGCAAATAGGGAGGCATTACTTAGCCTCATGCAAGATTGAGACAGAGCTTAGTCTCATTCAATGAACGAATAATATATGATGGCAGAGTATTTCTTAGCTGGAAATGAGTTCGGTATCCTTGTTCTTATGAAGAATGTGATTCCAAGGTGTGCATATTCCTTGTTCCTGTATTCAAAGAAAAATTGGGACTTCTGTAAGAGGGAGGTCAGTTTCTGCCTCCGTCGGCTTGCTTGACTTGCTTCGCTCTGTCTGAAGATCCTGTCCAAATTATCGGGGTAGCATTTGCTAAACAAAGTTTATTTCAAAAGCAGGCATGCATGGTTTTTGAAGACATAGTAAAATAGAGTTTAGAAATTGGTTAGATGAACCAGTGATTGTGACACGATCAAAGACATTGCGACTGCTTCTGCCGTAGAATTTTTAGGGTCCTCCTCAAAATTTTGTCCCAGTTAACTGGACTATACTTCTTACTGCTTTATATGCTACGATTGGTTGAACTTGCTTCGGAACTTTGAGGGTCCTCCTCAAAATTCTACTCAAGTTTCTGATGATGGGAGAAATGGAAATTTTATTAAATTGTGACTGAACCCATAGGGCTGCCTATGTATCCCCTATTAAAAAGGAATCAGGTCGAGCGCAGTTCAAATCTTTTGAATTGGCACAATGTTCGCTAGCAAAGTTGGATTTTCAACTACCCTAAGGACACTGGCTTTGATCTGCTTAGTAACTTCTTCCTTGATTTTCAGGTTCATGTCTAGCTTGAATTTTCTGAGGTTTTGCTTCACTGGCGGACACATTGGATTTGTAGGTATGTTGTGATCCACTATGGACGTGCTCAACCCTTTCATATCGTCATATGACCATGCAATGATATCCTCATATTCCTTAAGGAACCGAGTGTACTCCTCTTTTTTTTACGGGACAAATGGATGCTTATGCGGGTTTCTTTGCCGGTTTCAGGATTTCCCAAGTTAACTATCTCAGTTTCGTCCAAGTTGGATTTGGGTTTTTTCTCAAAATTCTCTACTTCTATGACGATCTCTTCAGGTATTACATCCTCTTCTTCTTCTGAATCACTGTCCTTTTGTTGTGTTGTCTCATTACATGTCATAGTCGTCGATTCGTCAAGATAAGAAATGACAATAATGTAGGGATAAAGATATGAAAGAAAAAAATAGTGATAATAAAACATTAAGCCATTTAAAAATGTCAAACAAAATGATTTTCAATAACTCAAATACCGTTTTTGGAACCTTGAAAAAGATTATTTAAGACAAAAGAGAACTGCAAAAGCGGAAATCATTTATTTTTTTTAAATAAACAATGTCATTCAACCTTTCTACCCCGGGACTCGTCGGGCCTTGATTATCTAACAGTCCAGTTCTTGAGGAATGCTCCTATCTCCACAACTTGGATGGTAGGGCCTTCCTCCTCCTCGACAATTACACAATAGTCCATGTCATCGTCTTCCAAGAACAAACTCCTCAGTGCCGCTAACGCTTCTTCTTCCTTTGATCCCCATATGATATCGGCTTGCTGGAAGGTCAGGTGTGGCACAGGTTGCTCAACTGGATAGTATGGACCACGCCACAGTGGTAACCAATATTGGTATTCTTGACAGGTGTATTGGTATCCCAACCCAAAAGTGGTACCTTGGTGCTTTAACTGTATTGGTTTGGAGATGCCCTGAAGATTCTTACCAAGCCCCTTGTCGAGCTCATATCCCCTTCATGCTAGAATGATTGTTATATTGCTACTCCACCACTTATCTTCCTCAATCGCGTTGACCTGCTCGACACGATGGTAGGTTTCTCCACCTAACCTTCTCCTGTTTTCAATCATCGGGATAATCTGACTAGTGTAAATGGGGTTGCTCCCATATCCATGGATAATTAATTCCTGGTGGTTCCATTCGAACTTTACGGCCTGATGTAAAGTAGATGTTACAGCCCCAGCGGCGTATATCCATGGTCATCCCAACAGCAGATTGTAAGAGGTTGATATATCCAGTACATAAAACTCAAAATAAACCATGTATGGCCCATCTGCAGGCAGAGATTAGTTTCTCCAATGGTAGCTCTCTGAGACCCGTCATATTCTTTCATATTCATAGTTCCCTCTCGTATCTCATGTAGGACTTTTCCCAACCACTTCAACGTTGTCAATGGGAAAATGTTGAGGCTGGATCCTCCGTCAATCAAAACTCTGGCAATAAAATTATCTTCGCATTGCACTGTGATATGCAGTGCCCTATTGTGATTAAACCCTTTAGGCGACAGCTCGTCCTCGTGGAAGGTGATATTATGGGTTTTTAGCACCTGCCCCACCATATTAGCCATTTCTCCACCAGTGATGTTGGGGGTACATATGCTTCACTCAACACCTTCATTAGAGCATTCCTGTGTGCCTCAGAATTTTTCAACAGCGACAGGATAGATTTATGAGTAGGAGTCTTGTTCAGATGATCAATGACAGAGTACACCCTTGCATGTACCTTCCTCTAGAGGTCATCTGAGCCAGTCTCAATGATGGGCGGTTTGTTAGAATCTTGCTTACTGGTTTCTCCTAAGTGTTCAGGTGTATAAACCCTTCCTATTCTGGTCATTCCTTATGCAGCGCCAGATTCTTATCTTTTTGACTTTCCCTTTCTTCTAGCCTCGGCCACATAATCCCAAGTTACAACATTAGAACTGAAGGGTGGTGTGGATGCCACCGTTACAATGAAAGGTATGGCCACCTCCACTTCAAATGGAGTGGTTATTGCTGCGGGTGGCGTTACTTCTACTTCTAAAGGAACCAATGCAACTACCTCAACTCCAACTGGCATCCATGTCTGCACCACAATGAGATTGAGTGTGACTGTAGGTTTCTTGTGATCGTCACCTTCACGAATAAGCCCGACTGATCCCTCGGGATCCTACTCTTCCTCAATGTCTATCACATAGACCCCTCCACCCCTATGATTTGGGAGAGGATTGTTGCAGACATTGGGTGCAGTTTCCTTTGCATGTATGACCTTATTGTCAATCAGTGTTTGGATCTTGTATTTTAAGGTGCGACACTCATTAATAGTGTTCCTTTTCATGCCGGAATGATATGCACAAGTCTTGTTTGGATTGACCCATTGAGATGAATTATCCATGGCCACAGCGGGAATAGGGTGACATATCCAGCAGCTTTCAACCTTTCGTATAATTGGCCGATGGGTTCACCAATAGCGGTGTACTGTCTGGGTGGTTTATGGTCAAAATTAGGCCTGGTTTCTTGGTAATTTGGACGAGTTGGAGGTGACTGATAATAGGATGGTTTGGTGTTATAGGTGTGGTAAGTGGTAGCAAGTTGGGAATATCTGGGAGGTGATGGTTGGTGTGTGGGTGGAGGTGTTTGGTATGTGAGTAGAGGGGTCTGGTATACAAATAGGGTTTTGGGTCCCCGAGCAACCATAGTTGTTCCCACCTCTTTTTTCTTTGATATACCACCTGATTGCAATGCTTTAATCGTGGCCTGCAGTACCTCGAAGTTTGTTACCATCTCACTTTTAATACCTTCTTCAATTCTTTCTCCGAGTTTTATGATATCGGAGAACTTATGGTTCTCCATAACCATTACCCTTTCATAATACTGTGGATCCTGTGCCCGGACAAAGAACTTGTTCATCTATTCCTCGTCCAATGCTGACCTAACCTTGGCTGCTTCCGACCTCCATCAAATAACATACTCACGGAAAGTCTCACTTGGCTTCTTCCTTAGGTTCTGGATATAGAAAACATCCGGCGCATTCTCCGTATTAAATCTGAACATGTCCATGAAGTGGGATGCCATGCTCACCCAATTGGCCCACTTCTTAGGACTCTATCTTATGTACTAGGACAAATCATCTCCAGTAAGACTCCTCATGAATAGCTTCATTCTAATCCTTTCATCTTTTCCAACCCCCACGAGCTTGTCACAATAAGTCCTTAGATGAACCATGGGATCACCCGTTCCGTCAAACATTTTGAACTTGGGAGGTATGTAAACCGGTAGTTACACATCCGGTTGTACGCATAAATCCTCATAGTTCAGGCCTTATATTCCTTTACGCTCTTTAATACCATGAACATGACTTGTAAACTTCTTGAGCTCTTCAGCCATGTTCTTGATGAGCAGGTCCTTCTCAGCAGATTCTGGTGTATAGGAGATTGGTTGAGTGGAGTGAGGTAGGGTTTCTACGTATATAGGGTTGTTTTGGTGAAGGCCAGGATTTTCGGCATAATGATGATCATTAGTGGAGTTTTAGGGTTCGGGAATAATTTGTGGGGTATCTTGGGGAGTATGGTAGGTGTTTTATGAGTATGGATTAGGGATATGCTGATTTTGAGGAGGGGTTGTATACTGGTGAGGTTCGGGAGGATTCTGTGGGTGTTTGTTGGGTGTGTTCTGAAGTGGTGCAGGGTTCTGGGTGTCGGGGGTATTCAATGTAAGGGAGATATTTTCCAAGTTACGGACCTGCTCAAGCTCGCCCTGTAGTGCAAGTATCTTTTGCTCAAGCCGTAAAACCAAATTATTTGGGGCCTGAGTGCCCCGACCATCGGAAGTTTCCCCGTTCTCAACATGTGTAGTGTTGTTTGTTCTGATGCCATTCATATAATCCATTTTAGCTTCCCATTTTCCTTTCGGTACACTTGGAGGAGGAGAAGGTGGAGGGCCCCTGGATCTGGTATGATAAGCTGATGATGCCAGTATGCGTGAACCAACCTTGGGTAATAGGGATAATTAAAAAGGAAAGAAAGAAAAGACAATAAAAGTAAACAAGTTAGCAAGGGTTCCAAGAAGAGTATTTGCAATATCTAAATACATAGTGCGGGAATGTAAATTCGCGTCCTAATTTGGAAGCCTCGTTCTGCCCGAGGTAGGCCTAGTGACAAGTTGATTTGGAGAATCTTAGTGCCAATAATTGCCTCATTTCTTTAATGTAAAAGAAGATAAATCTAAAATGACACTGAATAACTTAAGTCACTAATAGAACTTGGCCTTATTACATTTGAAAAAGAAGGTAAACCTTCCCCAGGCTTGATCTTATTGGCTCTGCCGATCAAGTTCCCCAGGCCGTGCATGCCCAACAGCTGGTATACTCTCGCTAGATGTCCTCCTTCACTTCCCTCACCATTTTGGCAGTTGGAGACTCTTTTCCTTGTCTTCCCCTCCAGTTCCATCAGACACTGCTCCAAATACTCCAGCCTTTCATTAAATTTGGTAGCTCTTTCCCTCCATTCATTGATTAGTTCCATATCATTCTTGTGTTGCTCCAGATGCTCGGCCTTGGACTCATGAACCCTTTTGTGCAGTTTATTGTATTTCAATTGGGCTTCAGCAACTTCGTCTATGACCTTGTTCCCCCGACTGATTCCCGGCTCAACTACCCCTGCAATGATGTTTTCCCACCATGATAGGTAAAAGCGCACATGCCCTACGTGATACATGTCTGGCTCAATGGTGTCCCTTTTCTAAAATAACCTTTAGATGCCACATATGCTGAGCTTCACATTTGTACGGGATATCGTCATCTTGAAAATCTTCCTTGTAATAACTCATTTTAGAAACTCGCGGTATGACTTGTTTCCTGCATGCCTGTCTCATAACCCTGATAGGAACATAAGTGTATATGCCCCTTAACCCGATCAACATTAGGTGCGGAGCGTCCCTAGATATTATGATGAACTCACTAGTAGGGAACCATTCGAAAATCCATTGAACCTGGTCCTCAGTCAAATTGTCAAAAAACTGCCCGACATCGGGTTGGCTTTCAAATATTAAATTTTTATTTTTGGAAGATTTGATAAAAATCTGATTTTTCTTCAATAAATTCGTGGATTCATGATATAAATGAGTATGGAATCATGATCTATAAAGGACTTAGGATAAAGAACACTTAACTCGTTCAAATTTGTGAAAACCCCTCTGAAAATCGCCCAAATCGAGCTCCCACAACTCTATTTTTGTCAAAAAGGACCAAAACCCCCGTTTTATAGAGTTTTACGCTTCAGGAACCATAGGTGTCTCCGGGCTCTGCCTATGGCGCTGATTCCAGTAGCAAAAACAATTCACGACGCCATGAATAGCGCCCCGCGCTACCCTGGGCGCTGGCAATGGGAAATGATTTTTCCCGTCACGAAATGTGCATAACTCTCTAATATGATGTCCGAATTCGACAATTCATTTTGCTATGGCCCTGAATTTTCAATAAGGATCTAATTCTTCAATCTAACTGAATTTGGAGCTCATTTTCTCAATGTGATACCACTTATGTTTGAAGAAACAACGTCGAAACATTCTTGAAATGTCCAAGTTAAATTCCGTTAACCATCCGAACTCAACTCGAGGCCCTCGGGACCTCAACCAAATATATCAACAAGTCCTAAAACATCATATGGACTTACTTGGAGTTTAATATCATTCCAAGCAATGTCAAAACTACAATTCACACCTCGATTCGGACTTATGAGTTTCAAACTTTTCAATTGACAAAACATGTGCTGAAACATATCAAATGAATACGGAATGACTTCAAATTTGGCGCACAAATCATAATTGACATAACGGAGCTATTAAAAAATTTTGAAATCTCAATCCGAGTCCGATATCAATAAAGTCCATTCCCGGTAAAACTTCTAAAAATCCAACTTTCGTCATTTGAAGACTAATTCAACTACGGACCTCCAAATTACAACATGGACGCATTCCCAAGTCAAAAATCTCCAAACGGGGCTAATGAAAACAAACACCAATGACTTACGCAATTCATAATACATCATACGGAGATACTCAATCTCTCAGAACACCGAGCGAAGTGCAGATTCTCAAAATGACATGAAGGGTCGTTACATTTTGGGACTACGAACGTATTCTGGGAGATCCCCTGTACTGCATATTTATTTTGGTACTACACACGTATTCTGGGAGATCCACCTGTAGGGCGTCTTCTACAAGTCGTATTACTGGTCGATGACCTGATTTTGGTTGTAACGACCTGGTCAGTCTTTCTAAGAGTAATAGCCCCGTTTCTCCCGTTGCTACTTCATTATATGTAGTTCAGCTTCATTATGTTGTGTTAGATTGGTTAGCTCGTGTTCGGAGAGATTTTTGGAGAGAAATGAGACACTTAGTCTCTTAAATTGGCTTAATAGTTGGAAAAACCAACTGGGAGTTGACTTATTGGTAAACGACCTCAAAATGTAGATTTTATGTCTCGGATAGCTTCGTTAGGTGACTTAGGGCTTAGGAGTGTGTTCGGAATTTGTTTTTGATGTTCGGGGTAGAATTATGCTTGAATTGGCGAAAGTTAATTTTTGGCGATTTCCGATCGGCAGTGGAAAATAGGCTATAGGGGTCAGAATGGAATTCCGGAAGTTGGAGCAGGGTAGTAATGTCATTTTGGATATGTGTGCAAACTTTCAGGTCAATCATATGTGTTTTGGATGGTTTCGACATCCTTGGTGAAATTTAAAAATTTCAAAGTTCATATGCTTGAATTTGATGTGATTTTGGTGTTTTTGCGTTGTTTCGGTGTTTCGAAGGCTCTTCTAAGTTTTAATGAGGTTATGGGATGTGTTGGAATGTTTGGTTGGGGTTCCGAGGGCCTCGGGTGAGTTTCGGGTGGTTAGCGGGGTGATTTTTGGCTTTGGAGCATAGTTGTTCTGGAGTGTAATTTCTGCAAAAGGCTTTACCCTATGCGTTCACGGAGGGGGTCTCACATTCGCATAGGGGAATTGGGAAGCGGAGGATTTTTTCTTCTATGCGTTCGTGAGCCTGGAGGTGTGAACGCAGTGAGTTGAGTTGAGTGGTCATCGCGAACGCGGGTGAGCGATTGCGTTCGCATAGAGTAGAAAGCATATGAGGACCCCAAGCCCATTGGACTGTGCGTTCAAGTAGGAGCCCATGCATTCGCGAAGGCCTGGGGTGGTTGAGCAGTGCGTTCGCATGGCTTTTGGTGCATTCACATGGAGTAAACTTAGGTGCATGTTGGATTGTTCAATGCGAACGCAGTCTTAGTGACGCGTTCGCGATGAAGAAAAATGAGCTGGGCAGAATGTTTTTAAGTCCAAAACGAGGGTTTAGGGCCATAATTCAAAACACCATTAGAGAGCTCGGGAGAAGGAGGATTGGGAAGAGATTTTCAGTAGGATTCTTTTGGTAAGTGTTCTTCAATCACTTTTGAGTTAATATCATGATTTAGCCTTGATTTTTATCATGTAAATTGAGAAATTTAAAGTGGAAATTGGGGAAATATGGGAGGAAAATATGGCAATTTCATTTGATGATTTGAATGGGAAATTGAGGTCGGATTTTGGTAAATTTGATATGGGTAGACTCGTGAGGGGATGAGGATTCCAGTTTTGTGATTTTTATAGAATTTCGAGACGTGGGACGGGGGGTCGGGTTTGGCTAATTTCGGGAATTGTGCCTAATTTATATAATTTTTTAATGGGTTTCATATCCCTAGCATATTTTGATAATATTAATCTTGTTTTGATAGACTCGGAGCATTTGGGAGCCGATTCAAGAGGCAAGAGCATTGATGCGAGGCTAGAATGCATAGCTTAATATGTAATATACCTTACATTTGAGGTGCTTTAATGATAAAAATACACTTGTTATGTGCCTAATTGAGTTTATTTCATATGTAGGTGAATTGGAGATGGAAACGGAGCTAAAGGGATGCAAATACGTCGAAAATACGCAAAAGGAGACACCAGGGCGATAGCCGGGCGTTTGCCCCCTAAAGCCTGACCCTACCTGGTGTTAGGGGGGCGTTTACCCCATAAGGCCAGGCAGCCCCTGGCGTTAGGGGGGCGTTAGGGTCCAAACGCCAGGCCTGCCCTGGCCTTAGGGGTGCGTTAGAGCCCAAACGCCCGGGGTCACAGTTTCTGCCAAATTCGAGTTTTGACGAGTTTAAGTGTTTCCCGGTCGAAATAGGAGTCCCCTGCATGGTTAGGGTTCGCCCTAAACATATAAATTGACACCAAACAACACACCTTAAAGGGATTCGAAGAAGACGGAGAAGATTCGGAAGGATTTTGAAGGATTGAACAAGAAAACACCATAGAAGTGACAAACATTGATTTCTACATCTAGTATTCATTACTTTGTATTTCAATTATGCAATTTATTTTAGTTTTGATTCTCAATAACATGAGTAGCTAAATTCTTTAGTCTAGGGTTTTGGTAGAACCCGTTGGGGATGAATTCATTGTGATATTAATATATTTTGGTTGATTAATCTCTTTTTGTTCAACTACGTTCTTATTATAGTTGATTGAAAGGGCCCTTGATTAACTATTCCTATTTATTATGTATCTACTTGAGAGAGAGTGCATATTTAGGTAGTTGCTTGAACAACACCACTCCCGGAGTATAGACGAAAGTCATAACCGAGGGTTTAGAGGTTAGATTAGAGATAACGATACCTCGGGTGCAATCTAAAGTGAACTGTATTGCGATCTAGCTAGCGTAACTTGAGAGAGTGCGTTTAGTAAATTATCATAATTACTTGAGAGAGATTTATGATAGTTAGAGCGTTCATGATTGACAGAGATAGCCAATTAAACTATAAGACATATCCAAGGAAGAATTCACCAACGGGGGAAACCATAACCTTAGACCCTTTATTATCATTGTTACATTAAATTGTTAGTTAATTGCTAGTTTATTATTATTGATTGTAGAATTAGTTAAACATCACCAAATTGATATTCAAAGTCTTGAGAAACTTGATTTAGCAACAGTTTAGTATTTTATAGACTCAATTGATACGTAAATTCCCTGTGGGATCGACTTCGGGCATAATACCCTGGATTATATTTGCAACGCCCGCTTAGTCTTCTACAAGACATAGTTGAGCGTGATCAAATTTTGGCCGCGGATTAGTATTTGGGCCGGTTTGAGGTAATTAATGATTGTAAATCTTGTCCTGGGGTATGAAAACCCGGACTTCGTATTTTCTCACCATTTTCGGAGTGGCGCCCATGCCGGATGACGAGTGTGGCGTGCACTGATTTCTGGATTTGGACTTGGTCCTTCCCATGGCAACTGTTGTGTTGCGTATTTACTTTTAAATCGTATGTTAAATCGTGTTTAAAGATTATTGTTATATTTGGGTTGTAAGTCATGTTTGGGGACTTGTGCCGACTTGTTTGGACCCCTTGGGGGCTTTTACTTCTATTTCCTCACTGTGTTGACTTATGATTTACACTCAGTCATGTTATGTTTAACTGATTTCAAAAACTCAGCCTTATTTACACTATTTTGAGATATAAAATGATGTTTTTTGGTCGTGTACCCCATTTTACTGATAGCCCGAGGGGCTTTTGAGAGTTGCTGACTGAGTGAGGCCGAGGGCCTGATTGTGAGGATATGATATGCAACAAGGTGGCTTGATATTAGCGCTTGGGCTGAAGGAGCCCCTCCGGAGTCTGTACACACCACTAGTGAGCACAGGTACCTACTGAGTGCGAGTGCCGAGTGACGAGTAATTGGGAGGTATGAGTGACTGTGAGGTTGCCCGAGGGGCTGATTATGAGTGACTGTGAGGTATGCCCGAGGGGCTGATTCAGAGTGATGTTACGCCCAAGGGGCAGTTTCTGATACATGTTTTTGTCCGAGGGGCTACTTATGATTTTACCACTTTCACTCTGAACTTATGAAATATGTTTTGCGCGAAGGGCTTTTTATGATTTTTATCATTTTTACATTAAACTTCTTGAAAGTTATGTTCAAACTCTTGGCAAGTATATTTCCAAATGATTTTTACTGAAATCGGCTTTTAAGCGTGATGATTTAACGTATACACTGTTGGAAAGAAAGGTTGTGCTTATTGTGAAATGATGATTTGATTTTTTTGTTTCTTACTGCTCAGACCTGATTTATTTTCATTAATACTGGGTTGGTGTACTCACATTACTCCCTGCACCTTGTGCGCAGATCCAGGTGTTAGGGTAGAGTGAGTTGTGTATCTGTTCCAAAGACTTCTCAGATATTTTGGGATGTAGTTGCACGCGTCCGTAGTCCTGCTCTCTCCTGCTTACTATTATAGAGTTTATTTTTTTAGAGTTGTATATTTTCTGTAGATGCTCATGACCAATGATTCCGGGATCTCGGGACTGTATGTAATACTCGGTGTATCTTTATCTTTTTTAATAATGTTTAGAAGAAACCTTTATGGATTATAAATTTAGTAATGATATAAATGGAAGATTATTCCGATTTGAGTGTGGTTTTGGCTGGCCTAGTTCCACGATAGGCGCCATCACGACTGGTTTAGATTTGGGATCATGACAACTGCATAATCATTTGGAACTACGGGATGGTATCCGGGAGATTCCACTTTGTGATATTTATTGTGTGTGAGCCGAGGTCTCTCCCTTTACTGCAAAACTTATATTGTTTTCTTAAACTATTTACTGTATACATTACCTATCTTTGTACTGTTTTAAATTGATTTACACAGAAATCCAGTAGAGCCTTAACCCGACCTCGTCACTACTTGACTGGGGTTAGGCTTGGCATTTACTAGGTACAAATTGTGGTGTACTCATGCCCTTTCCTGCACATGTTTTCGTGTGCAGATCCAGGTACGAGCTATCAGCCTCGTGGTTAGTCGCTGCTGCTGATTCTAGGAGACTGCAAGGTATTTCTGCCGCGGCCGCAGTATCATCCGAGTCTCCTTCCATTATATCTTGTAGATATGTTCTTATGTACTTTCAAATTTTTATTAGAGCTATAGTATTGTTAGAAGCTTGTGGCTGTCTCTGACATTCCAGGTCTTGGGGAGTTATATTTTTAATGAGACGAGCGACCAGTGTGTTATTTGTATCGTTGCCCTTATCCCCTTCATTTCTTGTGTTTTATTTCAGTTTTCCCATTTATATTAGGCTTACCTAGTCGTATCAACTAGGTGCCATCACGACACCTTTGGAGGGTAAATCGGGTCGTGACAGGACCATGCCGAACCTAGGGGCTTCGTGCCTAATTTCTTCAAAACAAATAAGGTTAGACCCCTTCCCCCTCCAGATTTGACTACTTATACATCAATGATTAGCATATTGGCACTTATTTCTCCTAATTAATGCACAGATCGTGGTTGTGTCCGTTGGGATTAAGGAAATCCCGGTGGACTTTAGGACAAGGTTTTTCCTAAAGGGTTATTATGTAGACAACACATTAACCCGGCTAGGTTTGACCATGATGCATGTACAATTAATTAGAGTAAGGTTTCTATAGAGGTCTATACCGGTACCCTCAAGCGGAAAACTTGAGGGGGAAAGGCACGGAACCATCGAGTGCACAACTGATCGACTAGTTTTACTGCAAATAAGCATTTCCGAATTTAAAGGGTGATATATAGGAAGGGCGCAAACACTCATCAAGAGTTTCTATAGCTTTGATTATGCACGAGTGGAGTATGATTTTGAGCATGATTTATGCAATAGTAAATAGCATGTTGTCACGTATTTGCACGCTAAAAATGATATATGCGGTATTTAATAATTTAAAGACGTTTAAGAAAGAAAAAAGGAGACAAGTAAGTTTCTGTAGTAAAGAAAACCATAAATGCTTGAAAATAAGCAATTAAATTCACATAAAGGGAAAAGGAAAAAAAGGTGCACACGTATTAGCAGAATAAAGCATGCTTAAAGACTAATTCGCAAAAGAAATTTCATTATGGTAAGAGCCGAAGGGTTTTCCCCAACAGAGTCGCCATGCTGTCGCGCCCCCCTTTTTCTCGCGAAATCGGGTTTCGGCATTCTGGGACAACTCATTTCCTCTAGGGCGGGGTATGGAATTTGAAGAGTCACCACCTAACGGATTAAGGTGCGTTAGGGCACCTATAGCAAATAACTCATAAACCGGTTTACTTTACCAGAGATTGGGTAAGGGCTCGAAATTACCTTGAGGGGAAGGTGTTAGGCACCCCTCGAGGTCCATAATGGTGGAACCCGGCCAAACTTAATCTACGCGAATTAGTCCTTAAAGAGAAATAAAGTCATTTAAACAAATAGAAATCATTCAAAACAAAAATTAAAGGGGAGTCCTAGGTTTATTAGACTAGAGGATCACTTCCATGCAATACTCGGTAACCTTCCTTAAATAGAGGTGTTACGCGTAGCATTAGCGCACATGTCATCATCTCTTTTACTACCCAATTAACCTTCCCCTTTTCATTATCATCTAGCGTTCTATTAGTGTCTGGTACGTATCATATGTGTGCGTTACCCGTCCCTTACCTATGGCCTTGGAGGTGTTTAGGACCTCTATTTCAAGGTGGTTCTAGGCTCACCTATGTTGTTTAAAGGGAGAAAACTAAGCGACAAACAAAATCATATAGGACTGTCACAGAAGGAACAATTAAAGGGATCACATTTACCTCCACAAGTAACCACACAATTGCACGCTTATTTAAACAAGAAGTTTTTAAAAAAAATGATTTAGGAGTTCTATAGGCAGGATATCTAAATGAGCATAAATAGAATATATAGCAATTTTATTACGCGAGGCAGCGAATACCTATAAATTTGCCTATTGATTTTTTTTGATACAAAATCTTAGCATGTTTCAAAAAATCCCAATTTTCAAACTTAAGAACTTTGATTATCCTATAGGTTTGCCTAGGTGATAACCGGGTATAATCCTATAGGCATGGTATCTAAATGTTAATCAAACTAAACAGTGATTAATTTAAACAAGCAAATTTCATCTTTTAGGTCGTATAGGCATGTTTCCTATATGTTGAAACTAATCACAAGTATTATGACGTCCAAACATAGAAACTGATTTCGTACATTTTTTTCTCTATAGGCATGATATCTAAGTGTTGAAGTTGTTTTTACACTTATTTCCTATATGCATGGTGTCTAAATGTCCAGACTGTATTTCCCATAGGAATGATATCTAGGCGAATAAAAGTGTCAATAAATTTCCAAGCGAGTTCAGCAAAAGAACCTAGGAACATGATTTCTAATGCATACATAAGGGTTTTGAAAATATGGTACTTAAGAAAAAATTGATAATGACCTAGAAGAAGGATTTCTAAGACGCAAAAATGTGAAAATTCAGGATTTCAAAGTATGAGATAAGTCCTATAGGCATGCTTTCTATCCGAACCCAGCAATAATATATATATATATATATATATATATATATATATATAATCCCTCTCAGCTTTTACTAATAACCCCATATATGTTTTACAAAGAATATTACTACAGGCCAATACAGAAGAATTACATAATGAAAACCATTATAGGGAGCCTTAGCAGGCCCAATATCAATCTTGGAAGTCATGACTTCAAGCAAGTCTGAGGTGTGACAGTATCTCATAGTATACCAAATGGTCTTCATGTGCGTCAAAAGTTCCCAAGGGTCTCAAGGACCCCAGGTAATGCTTACACTAGAAACCCTTTTAAAGAAACAGTTTTTTGAACAAGTGTGGAAAAGAAAGCCCCAATGTGTCAGAGTTTGGATGTGTCTCGTGGACTCCTAGGCAGTGCTCACATTGGAGGGGCAGAACCCTAGAAGTCTATGAGTAGGAGTTGAAAATAGTATATGAAAATAGGGGATAGTTTTAGGAAAACAATTTGAATTTTAGAAGTTGATAGGAATAAATAGAGTCATTCCAGTACTTTGAAGTTCAAACAAAGGTTCCAGCAATCAAGCAGCAGACATAAGTAGGATCACAACCACTTCAAGCAAAATTTCACATTGCCTAGGACTGACCCTGTTCATTAGTCATTACTAGGTAGGCATATATTATGTTGGGAACAGAATAATAAAAAGACAACTACACAAAGAAGGGTAGCAGGCGTGGGGAACATAGAAGTCCTTAATCAGGAATACATGAAACAGGGCAAGAGTGAAAGTAAGCTAGTTGAGAAACAAGTGGCTTAGTATGTATGAACCAGACTGACGTATTGGACAAGATAATGTCATAAGAGTTGAGGCAAGCTGGTTAACAGAGACATAAAGCAGGCAAAGGCAGGTTGACAGACAAATTACATAACATACTGAATAGGAGCTAATGACAGAGCTAGACATGCTGGTTAGGAGTCATGAGTAGGAAGCACATAGTGTTATTTGCATATGAAAACAGCCAAATTACTGAATAGGACATAAAAACATAGATGGACATGCTGATTAGGATCAATAAACAGGAAAGATAGGAATATAACTACACAAAATTAGTTATACTAATTAAGATCAACAAACGGGAAAGACAGAAGTTTAACTACACAGAAGTAGTTATTGCTAATTAAAATCAACAAAACAGGAAAGACAGAAGTAGTCATGTTTGAAATCAATATACAAGAAATACATGGAGTTAACTACACAGAATTAGAGCAATAGACAGGAAAGCACATAGGTTTAGACTTCATAGCATAATGAATGACAATACGAGGAGAGACATACCAGTTAAAATAGCAAACATGAAGGTAAAAGAATGCAGAATCAAATAGTCTAGCCTTGGCTTTCAGCTAGCTAGACAGTGTAGCAAACACAAGTAACAGAACGGTAAGGGCAAGAGTTTGTGTGTGTGTGTGCGTGTTTCTTTCTGAATGTGTTTGTGTTAAAGAAAAATCAGAGTGGGGTTTATATATCACTTAGCAAAGTAAAATAATCAAGTTAAAGAATAAATCATAGTTCATAAAACAAGGTAATCAATCAGTTAATTAGGGAAATAACTCAATCAATTCACATAGAAGAATCCGGAAAGGACCCCTTAAATTAGGGAGAATCCCTTAACGACTCATATTAGGATATAAATAAGGTAAACAAATCAATTATTGACCATAAACTAGACTAATTAGTCCAAATAAGGCACGTAGTGCCAATTAAAAGTCATAGATAAGGAAAATAGGTAAAGTCATAGAGAAGCACTAATTTTAATAGAAAAAAATACTTTGAATCCTAATAAAATCAGTCAATCTATTTTGATTGACAAAGACCAAAAATAACGGGAAAAATCACTAAAATAATTAGTGCAATAAGCAGAAAGACCTAGGGTTTAATGAATATACACAAAAATTAGTCGAACTAGCAAAGGATAATCAGATTCAAACACTTGGAAGTTTAAAACCTTTTTAAGAGAACTTAGGACGAAACCCTACTTCTTAGAAAATACTGGAATCGAATAATAATAAGTAAAACTGAAGGTTTTTCGAAGAAAAATACCCAATAATGCTTAAAATCGTCTCAGGTCTACAAGGATCTTAACAGACCCACATAGAAAGAGATTAGGATTTTCGAAAATGAGAGAGATGAAAGGAAACCTGGTTTAAAACCATGGATTCGAGACATAAACACGAAAATGTAATACTCTCAAACGGAGATGGCCATAGATAGGCTCATGAAAAGGTTTTGAACAAATCTTATTTGAGACTTCGTCATAGAAAAACAAAATCGAACACCCAGAAGAAGTAGGAGATCGGCTAGGGCCGGAAACTACAGAGAAATGCCATGGAACGGTAGTTTTTCGGTGATGGCAGTTAGGTTTTAGGTAGAGTGATTGAGATAGAAGGGGAGAGGTAGGGAGAACGAAGACAGCGGAACAAACGAAATGAAGGGGTTAGGGTTAGATTAGATTAAAAAAGAAAGGAATAATGTGGACCGTTGATCTCAGAGATCAACGGCCACGATTAGAGGAGGTTCTGGGTCGGGTTAGATGAAGAATTGGGCTATGATTTTAATTGGGCTGGGGGGTAATAATTTGGGCTAGGTCTGAAATTAACACAAAATTAAAAAGGCTATTTGTTAAATACCCAATTAGTTTGATAAATAAATTGTAAAATAGTTAATAAATTATAAAAAATTATTTTCATGCATAAAAATAATTTAAAATTATAACTTGATATTATAAATTTAAAAATCTACTTTCTGGCGAAACAAGGTAATAATGCATACATGGGATATTATTGCAAAGTTATTGCAATTATAAGCCAAAAAATATAAATGTGGCTATTCATGCAATAATTAAAGCTTGGTATAAATATAAATGATAAAATTAAACTATAAAATCATTATGAAAACATTTGTGAAGCAATTATTAATTATTTATAAAAATAAAATACTAGGATAAATTAATAAAAATCCTTTGAAAAATGGAAAAATATTAATTGATGCTCATGCATTGTTTTGAAGCTATATATGCATTTTAAAAATAATATAGGGAAAAATTGGGTATCAACAAAAATGATCTAGGGTTATAGGGTATCTAAAAATAATATTATATTTTTCAATTGAATTGACTAATTAATTTATCTGGTTTATTGGTTGACAGGATTAATATTGCTCATAAGAATCTGCCGAGTTCTTACTGGCCTATTCAATCTAACCTAACGCCTATATGTCTATGGAATTAGAACTAATAAGAACGCAGTTATAATTCATGTAAATCAACCAAGCAAGGAAATTAGGTATATGTTTATCCTAACCGCACATCCATTCTGTGATGCCCAGGTTCAAGACCTTGCAATACTCAATCCTATATACAATCTGGAATTCCCACTTTCGAGTTCAACTCAAATAATTAAGCGCGTGATTGAATAAATAAACAAAAATGATTAATCATGAAAGAAAAATCAATTCCCGAATAACAATATTCATTAAAGAACCACAACCCTAGAACGTGAAGTTTTAGCTCCACATAGACATGGTAGCCAAACAACAAATCATAGAAAGAAACATAAAAAATACTAAATTTGGTGGTAGAAAAGATGAAACCTGGCCTCCACAGCGGCTCTGTGCTCTCCTTATGTCAGAAGTCTATTCAAAGTTACAAAACTAACGTTTTTACATGTATTTATACCAAGTAGGGACGGGCCTAGATGAAAACACCTTCTTCCACATAAAATAAGACTCTGACTCAGTAGAAGTTGCACAGGCGCACTGCATGGGGCGACGCGCCATGCAGTGTGCTTGTGGGGAGCTTCAAGGAGCATGCAATTTGAGGGCAGCAACAATTTACACAGCCATGAGCCGCTACGCGATGTGACTGTGGAAATTTGGGAGAATATAAAACATGAAAGTTGTATTCCTTTTAAATAGCTTTCCAACGATATATTGTGGAGCCCCAATGGATTTCTGAGTGAAAAGTTATGTGCATTTTACTGGACAATGCTCAGTATGCCTGCTAGATTCTTCGTTTCGTTCTTAAAGTGCACTATCATCCGTTGATCCCCGAACACGATCCCAACTTAATCCTTGGACTTTTACTCAGACTTCAAAGAGTCCAGAATAGCTTGATTCATTCGATAATATCTACATAGATTGGAATCACTCCTACAAGGCATAAAACAAAATTTAGGGCAAAACACTAGCGATTAAAGCTCAAACTCAATTAAAATGCAGTAAATTGGTGTGTAATAAGCGACTAAAATATGCAATTATATATTATCATCAACACCCCAAACTTAAACCATTGTTTGTCCTCGAGTAGTAAAACTAAACTTTATATAGACACGGCCTTTATAAATAATTCATCTAACTCATGACACCAAGAATATTTAAAATAGACTAAGCACAAGAGTGTAACATATTCACCTCAAGATTTGACTCACAAGTGCCACGCATTATTCAAAATCCACTTACTTACTCTAACATAGAGGTCAATGACATCACCTTTTCTTCATGAATCAAGTGCCCTCACAACAAAAGAGTGTAGTTCCACACACAATAAACATTAACAATTAGGAACTCCGAATAGAAAGAATTCACTCACTCTCAGAAATAACATTCATATGCCACAAACGATGCACCATAGGCTTGGCCGTAGTGTACTACTCTACTAATCCAACTCCTTTAGTCTATGATCAAGTAGGACTTTAATTAGTTGTAATGTAGGCTGTGGGACGGGTAAGATACATTTAGCTACAATAGGTACTACACCTCCTTTAGCACTTTAATACATACACTTTAACTTTAAAAAGACCATACTTATGTCAAACCATAATTCTACATTCTTATCAATGTATATTAACTCCATACTTCTTTAAGCACAATTACATTAAGAGTCACCACTATAAATGAATATTTTTCACAACAGTACAACTATTTTTTTCTTTCTTTCTTTTTCAATTCAAGTGGATTTTACTTTTCAAAATAGTGCACCTTTCTCCTAATTTTATTAGTTCCACTCAAAACCCACACAAACATTCACTTTAACTTTTATAAAGTTCATAACAATTTAGGTGCTCATGAGAGGTGAAAAGGTTCAAATACATGGCTAAATTCAACCAAATGGGTAAGACTTGTAATGTGGTTTCCAAAGAAACAGGATTACAGGATCGAATGGGTTAACTACAATACATAACAATTAGGTGGGTAAAACATATAACTGGTTCAACAAATAAATGCCTATATCACTTCCAAGACGGAACAAAACTACTATTTCGCTTTGCAAACACACGGGAGAAGTCCTGGACATCAAATGCAATGCACATAATTACACACAAACCTCACACACACATGGCACATAACTCACTCAGGATTGGACTCATAAAGACACTCTAGTCAAAGTAGTAAAGTAAAGTTAGGAGCATACAATTTAAGGTACTTATACAAAAGTCAAAATACTGAGCCTAAGCATCACAACTAAACAACTCACTATTCTCAAGGCATAGCAAAGTCAAGAGATATTTCTTCAATTCAAAACATAGCACAAGGTTTTCTACTTCTAACAAAATTAAAACTAACTACACCCGGTTCAAAAAAAACCCTTGGAAAAGAACTGTGGCACAAAGAAAAACCAAGGGGAAATTACTACACAACCTACAAAGAAAATCTTTTTGTCCTTTCCTTTAGACTAAAATATTTCAATAAAATTGTCTAGGAAATCTATCGTCGGGAAAAGTCCAATTTTTTATTTTTTATTTGATTTTTCATTTTTTTTATTAAGCTACTAAAACTACTACTACTACTACTACTAATACTACTACTACTACTACTGCTACTACTACTATACTACACCATTAATTCTACTAACTCTGTAAATAAAAATAAGAAGCTAGCTAACAATAAAAAGAGAAGAAACTAGTAATATACTAATATAATACTATACAAAGCACAGAGAATATTTCACCCCACACTTAAAAGAGCGAAATGTACTCAATGCACAAATATCACAAAAATAAAAAGGGTGAATAAGAAACTCCCTGAAAAACCAAAGGCCGAAGCAATCACGGCTCGCGGGTACTCAGACTTCCCCCAAGCAATATCCTTTGTGTGGGTACCACACACTTAGTTCTCACTATATGGCTCGCTTTTGTGCATCTTATGTCCTTGCTTCCCATACTGATAATCCTACAATATAAAACAACACAACAAGTATAATAGAAAAAGAAAATAAACCAAAGATAAGCAAAAATAAAAGAAAGCAGTAAAGCAGGGTTGCCTCCCAACAAGCTCCTAATTTAACGTCGCGGCACAATGTGAACAACTTTTTGCCTCCACCTCGTACGTATAAATTGCGCCCCTAATTTTGCTTCAAGCTTTCAATTATGCTCCCGGGGCGGTGAGATAAATTTAATTGGGCCAAGCAACCAATATCGTGTTTTACCTTTCTTGGCCTTCGGATGAGGTATGTAATTATCTCTCTCTGGCACTACGAATTGAAGAATGTACGCACCCTATTCCTCATCCATTGGCCCCTCCAAAGGCTCAGATGAATCGATTTCTATATCATCATCCAAACACAATGTTGAAAAAGGCATGGAATGAGGACCAGTATGCCTGAACTCTAGAATTGCGTCACTATTTACATCCTCATATGTATACACACTAGAGTCTCCAAATATATTATTATCTACTTTCTCACATGACTCTAGAGTGCTTTCCTCAACATGAAAATCATCAATAAAAATATGGCCGAATGATTGACTCTCCACTTTTAGCTCCTCAATTTGGCGTACAATCTCCTTTTCAGCTTCACACAACTCAGAACTATTTTGTTGAGCGTTAGACGCTACAACCTTTGCACTCAATTGAGCTTCCAAGTCGTGAAATAGTAGTGCCAAATTTATCGATCTCTTGTCCCAGTTTATCTCTTCCATCTATAAAGTGTCACATCCCATCAGTAATTTCCTTACGCCGAGTCTCATATATTTCTAAATTTTCAGCATGTTCCACTAGCCAAGTTTGACTCAAAATCTCCTCTTTTTCAAAATATTTCTCTTGCTGGTACTCGCTCTCTTCATTTGATTCTTCTAGATTGGCATTTATTCTTGTGATTGTTGCCCTCATTATTTTCATATCTTTTTTGAGTTCATCTTGTTGCTCAGCTACTTGCCTCAGAATATCCCTACTATATGCATCAGGTTCTATATCCTACACATCATTTCCCTTATCAAAGTCACAAACACTGTTAGCAAGATCATAATAAGGGCTCAGAGAAGGATGAAAAGAATTAGAATAACCATTCCAATCGCCATCTTGACCACCACATATATTAAAAATATTTCACTCAAAGGATTGAGATTGTGTTGTCACGACCCCAAATCCTAAGCCGGTCGTGATGGCGCCTATCATGGAACTAGGCTAGCCAACCATTTCAGACTATCATAATAATTCATAATTTCCCGAAATTTAGAAGATTTTAAAACAGCAAAATGAGATGAACAATTTATACACTTCCCACAACCTGGAGTCAATTGTTATGAGCATCTAAGACTGTGAATACAATGTACAATGAGGTGACTTACTACTACAAAAGCCTGAAGTACAAAAGACAAAAGCTATGAACCGAGGAAAGCAGCTACCTCGATCCTCGAACAACTCTAAGCACGTCCAAGAATTAACTAGTGAGATGGTCCAGTACACAAAAGCTACTCCGCGATGCTCTTTCCCCTCTAATTGGCTCCCAAATGCTCCGAATCTAACAAAAACAAGATTAACATCATCAATATACGCTAACGGAACAAAACCCAATTGAAAGATATAAATATTAAGCACAATTCCCGAAATTGGCCAAACTTGAGCCCCGGGACCATGTCACGAAATTCGACAAAAATCACAAAACTAGAATCCTCATTCCCTTACGAGTCTACCCATACCAAATTTACCAAAATTTGACCTCAATTGCCCTCTCAAATCACCAAAAGAAATTTCTAAATTTTCCTCCCATTTTCCCAAATTTTCTACTTTAATTCCTCAATTTGCATGGTGAAAATGCAGACAAATTCATGAAATTGAACCAAAAATGATTAAAGAACACTTACCACAAAAATCCCTCTGAAAATCTCGTCCAAAATCTCCTTCCCCCGAGCTCTCTAATGGAAAAACAAGTTATGGCCAAGAACCCCCGAAATTAGAACTTAAAGACTGTCTGCCCATGCCTCTTTCTTCACTGCGATCGCGGAAGCTCCCACGCGATCGTGAAGAACAAATTTGCTTCCCTATCAAATTACACTACGCGATCGCAGAAATACACACACGATCGCTATTCAGCAGGACATAAACCCACGCGATCGTGAACCACTCTACGCGATCGCGAAAAAGAATGACTCAGCCCACTCACGCGCCCTTCAACTCTATGCGAAGGCGATAAACACCACGTGATCGCACTGCACAACAACCTCACACTCGCGCGATCGCGACCTCCACCACGTGATCGCATATAACAAAAATCCTGTCATCCCCAGCTAGGCCTACGCGGTCGTAAACATCCTCCCGCGATCGCATAGAAGGAAACCAGGAACCCACACTAGCAAAAATCTGCCAAGTTTTTAAGCCAAGAGGTGGTTCGTTAACCACCCGAAACACACCTGAGGCCCTCAGGACCTCAAACAAATATACCAACATAATCCATAACCTTATTCAAACTTAGTCGAACCTTCGAAACACCAAAAATGACGCACGAACACCAAAATCACATAAAATTCAAGCCTATGAACTTTGAAATTTCTTAATTTCGCCAATGATGCCGAAACCGACCAAAACACATCCGATTGACCTGAAAATTTGCAGACATATCCAAAATGACATTACGAACCTTCTCCAACTGTCGAAATTTCATTCCGACCCCGATAGCCTCTTTTCCTGGAGTCTCGAATATGTGAGGATATCTGGTCCACATCTCCTGCTCGGTCTCCTAGGTGGCATCCTCCACCAGCTGTCCTCTCCATTGAACCTTCACTGAAGCTATATCCTTAGACCTCATCTTTCTGACCTAACGACCCAAAATAGCCATTAGCTCTACCTCATATGACATATCACCCTTGAGCTGAACCGTGCTGAAGTCCAAATCATGAGACGGGTCACCAACATACTTCCGGAGCAATGAAACATGGAACACCGGATGAATACTCAATAATCTGGGAGGCATGGAAAGTCTATAAGCCCCCTCCCCAATCCTATGGAGCACCTCAAAAGGCCCAATAAATCGGGGACTCAGATTTCCCCTTTTCCCGAACCTCATAACACCCTTCATGGGTCACACCTTCAGCAACACCTTCTACCCAACAATGAAAGACACATCTCGAACTTTCCGGTTGGTATAACTCTTCTGCCTAGACTGCGTCGTGCGAAGCCACTCCTGAATCAAATTCACCTTACACAACGCATCTTGAACCAAGTCTGTGCCCAATAGCCTAGCCTCGTCTGGCTCAAACCAACCAAGCAGAGATCTGCACCTCCTACCATATAAAGCCTCATACGGATCCATCTAGATACTCGTCTTATAACTATTATTATATGCAAACTCCACGAGTGGCCAAAACTGGTCCCATGAACCCCCAAAATCAATGACACAGGCATGCAACATATCCTTCAAAATCTAAATAGTACGCTCATACTGCCCGTCAGTCTAAGGATGAAACGATGTGCTGAACACAACTTGAGTGCCTAACTCCCTCTGCACGGCCCTCGTGCCTCTGTCAGAAATGATAGAAACAAGAACCCTATGCAATCGGACAATCTCCCTGATATAAATCTCAGCTAACACTACAAAAAATAAGTAGTACCAACAGGAATTAAGTGAGCGGACTTGGTCAGCCGATCCACAATAACCCATATAGCATCAAACCTCCTCGAAGTCCGTGGGAGTCCAACTACGAAGTCCATCCACATTGGGAATGCAAATCCGAAATATATAATCTCTGAAGCAATCCACCCGGTCTCTGGTGCTCATACTTGACCTGCTGAAAAACGAGACACCGAGCCACGAACTCAACAATATCCCTCGTCATCTGCCTCCATAAATAATGTTGTCTCGGATCCTGATACATCTTTACGGCACCCAGATGGATGGAATACCGCGAACGATGGGCCTCAGCTAGAATCTAATCTCAAAGTCCATCCACATTGGGAACGCAAATCCGGTCCTGCATCCTCATGACCCCATCATCACCAATAACCACATCCCTGGCATCACCGTGACAGAACCTGTCCTGAAGAACGAGCAAGTGTGGGTCATCATACTGGCGTGCTCTAATCTGATCATAATGAGAAAACCTGAAGGCTACACAAGCCAATACCTGCGGGGGCTCTGATAGATCCAATCTCACCAACTGACCTACTAAAGTCTGAACATCAAGTGATAAAGGTCGCTCTGCTACTGGAAGGTAGGCTAGACTCCCTAAACTCTCCGCTCCATGACTTAAGGCATCGTCCACTACATTGGCCTTCCCCGGATGATAGAAAATAGTGAGGTCATAATCTTGAAAAGCTCCAACCATCTCCTCTTATGCAAATTCAGATCCTTCTGCTTAAGCAAATGCTACAAACTACGGTGATCAGTGAAAATCTCACAATGCACTCCATATAAATAATGACACCAATTCTTCAAGGCATGGACAATAGCTGCTAGCTCAAGATCGTGCACTGGATAATTCTTCTCGTGCACCTTCAACTATCTGGACGCGTAGGCAAACACCCTACCGTCCTGCATCAAAACCGCTCCAAAGGCCAACTCTCGAGGCATCACAATTAACTATATAGGAACCTAAACCCATAGGAAAAACCAACATCGGAGATGTAGTCAAAGCTAACTTGAGCTTCTGAAAGCTCTCCTCACACTCCTCAGTCCACCTGAACTGAGCATCCTACTGGTTAGTCTGGTCATAGGTGTTGCAATAGAGGAAAATCCCTCTATGAAATGGCGATAGTACCTTGCCAAACCAAGGAAACTACGAATCTCAGAAGCTGATAACGGTCTAGGCCAGCTCTGCACTGCCTCTATCTTCTTTGGATCAACCTGAATACCCTCACTGGACACCACGTTCCCCAAGAATGCTACTGAATCAAGCCAGAACTCACACTTTAAAAATTTTGCATACAATTTCTTCTCCTCAAGGTCTGAAGAACAACTCTCAAATACTGCTCATGATCCTCCCGGGATTGGGAATACACCAAGATATCATCAATAAATACGATGATGAAAGAATCTAGATAAGGTCGGAATACATTGTGCATCAAATGTATAAAGGCTGCTAGGGATTGGTCAGCCCGAATGACATAACCAAAAACTCATAATGACCATATCTAGTCCTGAAAGCAGTATTCAGAGTGTCTGGCCCCCAAATCTTCAACTGATGATAGCTGGAACGCAAGTCAATCTTGTAAAAGACCCTGGCACCCTGCAACTGATCAAACAAGTCATCTATACGAGGAAAGGGATACTGGTTCTTCACCGTAACCCTGTTCAGCTGCCGATAATCAATACACATATGCATGGAACCATCCTTCTTCTTTACAAACAACACCGGTGCACCCTAAGGTGACACACTATGCCAAATGAACCCCTTATCTAGGAGTTCCTAAAGATGCTCCTTTAATTCCTTTAGCTCCGCTAGTGCCATACAATAAGGTGGAATAGAAATAGGCTGAGTGCGTGGCACCAGGTCAATACCAAAATAAATGTACCTGTCAGGTGGAATTCCTGGCAGGTCTGCAGGAAACACGTCCGAAAAGTCACGGACCACAGGAACCGATTCAATAGAGGGAGTCTCACCACTGACATCCCTCACAAAATCCAGATATGATAAACACCCCTTCCTAACCATACGCTGAGCCTTCAGGTACGAAATTACCCTGCTAGGCCCATAGTAAGAAGAACCTCTCCACTCAACCCACGGACATCCTGGCATAGCTAAGGTCACGGTCTTAGCGTGAAAATCAAGAACAGCATGACACAGAGATAACCAATCCATGCCCAATATCACATCAAAATCGACCATACTGAGTAACAGTGTCCACTATAGTCTCCAGAACCCCAATGGCTATCACATACGACCGATACACGCGGTCCACAACAGTAGTATCGCCCACCGGAGTCGACACATTAACAGATGTAACTAAAGCTCACGGGGCATATCCAAAAAAATGAGCAAAATATGATGAGACATAGGAATATGTTGAACCAGGGTCAAATAAAGTCAAAGAATCTCGGTGACGGACTGAGACAATACCTGCTATCACTGCATTGGAGGCCATAGAATCTGGACTGGCTAGAAACGCATGCATACGGGCCTGACCTCCACCAGCTCGACCTCCCTCTCTAGGGCGGCCTCTAGCTGACTGACTACCACCCATGACTGCATGGGTGGGTGGTGAAATAACTAGAGCTGAAGTTGAAGGCTGGCTCCTCAACTGAGATGGGCCTCCAAGAAGGTGAGGACACTGCCTCCTAATATGCCCGAACTCTCCACACTCATAACAACTCCCTGGAGCTGGAGACAGGGACTGAAAGGAACCCGTGGCACCAGAATGGCCACTAGGAGAACCATGCATAGAGGAACCCTTAACTGATGGTGCTCGAGCTACACTATAGGCGGGAAGGGCACCGAATGAAGAGCTGCCTGGCTGAGAACTACGGGGACCATTCCCCAAAGATGTACCACTATGGGCTGGGCAGTCTGACCGAAGAGGCCTGAACAAACGGCCTCTACCATGCTGAATCTACCCCCTGGAAGGAGGACCACAAGAACTACCCAATCCATGAGGCCTTTTGGCCTCCCTCTCTACCCGCTCCTGGCGGTGAACCGACCTAATATCTCGAGCAATATCAACAACCTGCTCGAAAGTAGCACCTGACACTCTCTCCTGAGTCATGAAAAGGTGGAGCTGGTAAGTCAGGCCATCTACGAACCTTCTAATCCTCTCCCTATCAGTAGGGACCAACTCGGTGGCATGACGAGCAAACATTGAAAATCGCATCTCATACTGCGTCACTGATAGCTACCCCTGACGCAGCTGCTCAAAATGCCTGCGCTGCTTCTCCCTGTGAAACTGGGGTACATACTTCTCAAAGAAGATAGTGGAGAACTGCTGCCAGGTGAGGGGTGTTGAACCAACATGCCTACGCCTCTCAAAAGACTCTCACCAAGTGAAAGCAGCACCAAAAAATTGAAAAGCAGCAAACGAGACCCCACTAGTCTCCAGAATCCCAGCAGTACGAAGCATCCACTGACACTTATCCAGAAAGCAATGGGCATCCTCACCCTCAGCACCATTGAATGTCGAAGGCTGAAGTCTACTAAACCTCTACAGCCTACGTTGCTCATCATCTAGCATAGATGGGACCACGAAGTCCTGAACTAGAGCAACCGGTTGGGTTGGAGCCGCTCCCGATGTCTGATGGCCCTGAATAACCTGCTCAGATGTCCGGGTAACTGGAGTCTGACTGCCTCCCCTGACCTGAGAAGTAGCGGAAACTTCCTGAGCAAGGGTGGTACACACAATCAAGATTTGAGCAAGGTCTCCTGAAGACCCGGAATAACAATAGGCACTGCCGGTTCCTGAACCTGTCCCGCTACAGCATCTCCGGCGGGAACCCATCCGAATAGTAGGGGGATCAACTGGTACTGCCCTGGCTGCTGCACGGGTTGGCCCCTACCTATACCACAGTCTCGACCGCGGCCTCAACCTCTCGCCGATCTAGCCGGTGGCTGATCACCCTGATCGGTAGCGCGAGTCCTCACCATCCGTGAGAGAATGAAACAACAGAGCTTTAGATATCTAGAATCAACCAAATGGCACGACAGAATTCAAGAAAAATGAGATTGTTCCTAAGGGCTCTGCAGCCTCTCGAAGATAAGTATAGACGTCTCTGTACCGATCCGCAATACTCTACTAAACCTGCTCATCACCGTTGAGTCCTATGTAACCTAGGCTCTGATACCAACTTGTCACGACCCAAATCCTAAGGCGGCCGTGATGGCGCCTATCATGGAACTAGGCTAGCCAACCATTTTAGACTATCATAATATTTCATAATTTCCCGAAATTTATTAGATTTTAAAACAACAAAATGAGATGAACAATTTATACACTTGTCCAAAACCTGGAATCAACTGTCATGAGCATCTAAAACTATAAATACAATGTACAATGAGGTGACTTGCTACTACAAAAGCCTGAAGTACAAAAGACAAAGTCTATTAACTGAGGAAAGGAAATGACGTGAGCTGGGGACAATGTGCAGCTACCTCGATCCTCGACAACTCCAAGCACGTCGGGGAATCAACTAGTGAGATGGTCTGGTACCTGGGTCTGCACACAAAGGTGCAGGGAGTAACGTGAGTACGCCAACTCAGTAAGTAATCAAAGTAACTAAAACTTGAGTGTAGTGACGAGCATTTATAAATCATGTAAATCCATATAATGACTAGAAGTGGAAAGAAATAAATCAAATCGGGAATCTACCTTCCGAATATTTCATAAAACTCCAGTTTTCCATTGAAAATCTCGTATAAAAACATTTATCCAACATTTATCATCAGAGGCTCAGTGTAAAGAAGAGTGAGAACATCATTTTCATAAAATATAAGCCCCTCGGACACAGTATCACTCACAAATAAATCCTCTCGGGCAAGCCTCTCAGTCACTCGCGATTCCACTATCAGAATCTCATGATCTCACTTAATCACTCATGCTCAGCAAGTACTATGAATACACACAACTATTGCCGCGTGCAGCCTGATCCAATACTATATATATATATATATATAGACACACACACACACACACACACACAGTTGTGGCGTGCAGCCCGATCCATATAACATATGCTACGGCGTGCAACCTGATCCATATAATAGTCGATTGCGCTCACTGGGGTGTACAGACTCCTGGAGGGGCTCCTACAGCCCAAGCGCTATATTTACTGTGGCGTGCAGCCCGATCCAATATGTACATTGCTGTGGCGTGCAACCCGATCCATATATAACATATATTGATACGGCGTGCAGCCCGATCCATATGTAGTATATAACATATATATTGTTGCGGTATGCAACCCGATCCATAACTCGGCTCTCGTCCTGACTTAGTCATCCTCACAAGCTACTTGGGCAATTCATCTCAACTCACGGGACTCAGCCCAAAATACTTCTCAGAGTTTTCAAAGCAATGTGATAACAGTCAAAATAACAACAAGTAGAAAACATGACTGAGTTCACAATTGTTCTATCAGGATAGTGTGAGAATAGTGTAAAAGTACCTCTGAGGGTCTTAACAGGTCGGCACAAGGACCCAAACATGGCTCACATCCCATAACCAAGTATAAATTTCTGAGATACAGGATGTCATAAGGTTTCAAATCAAAATACGCAGCTTAATAGTGGCTACGGGATGGACCAAGTCACGATCCCTATCGGTGCACGCCCACACGCTCGTCACCTAGCATGTGTGTCACCTCATTTACCAAAACAATATCAAATAACGGGGTGTCATACCCTCAGGTTTAGAGTTACAATCGTTACTTACCTCAAAACAACCTAAAATCTACTATGCGATGCTCTTGCCCATCGAATTGGATCCCAAATTCTCAGAGTCTAACCAAAACCAGATTAACATCATCAATATACGCTGACGGAACATAACCCAATCGAAAGATATAAATTTTAAGCACAATTCCCAAAATTGGCCAAACACGAGCCCCAGGCCCACGTCTCAAAATTCGATAAAAATCACAAAACTAGAATCATCATTCCCTTACAAGTCTACCCATACATAATTTACCAAAATCCGACCTCAATTGCCCACTCAAATCACCAAAAGAAATTTCCAAATTTTCCTCCCATTTTCCCAAATTTTATACATTAATTCCTCAATTTGCATGGTGAAAATCAAGACAAATTCACGAAATTGAACCAAAAATGATTGAAGAACACTTACCACAAGAACCCCACTGAAAATGTCATCAAAAATCTCCTTCCCTCGAGCACTCTAATGGAAAAATAAGTTATGGCTAAGAACCCCCGAAATTAGAACTTAAAGACTATCTGCCCAAGCCTCTTTCTTCACTACGATCGCGGAAGCTCCCACACGATCGCGAAGAACAAATTTGTTGCCCCATCAAATTACACTACGCGATCGCAGAAATACACACGCGATCGCGATTCAGCAGGACATAAACCCACGCGATTGCGAACCTCTCTACGTGATCGCGAAGAACAACGGCTCAGCCCACTCACGCGCCCTTCAACTCTATGCGAACTCGATAAACACCACGCGATCGCACTGCACAACAACCTCACACTCATGCGATCGCGATCGCGACCTCCACCACGCGATCGCTTATAACAAAAATCCTGTCATCCCCAGCTAGGCCTACGCGATCGCAAACATCCTCCCTGGATCGCATAGAAGGAAACCAGAAACTCACACCAGCAAAAATCTGCCAAGTTTTTAAGCCAAGAGTTAGTCTGTTAACTACCCAAAACACACCCGAAGCTCTCGGGACCTCAAGAAAACATAGCAACATATTCCATAACCTCAATCAAACTTAGTCGAACCTTCGAAACACCAAAAACAACGCACGAACACCAAAATCACATCAAATTCAAGCCTATGAACTTTAAAATTTCTTAATTTCGCCAATGATGACGAAACCAACCAAAACACATCTGATTGACCTACAAATTTGCACATATATCCAAAATGACAATATGAACCTTCTCCAACTGTCGAAATTCCATTCTGACCCCGATAGCCTATTACCCTGCTGAACGGAAATCACCAAAAACTAACTTTCGCCAATTCAAGCCTAATTCTACATCGGACATCAAAACTTCATTCCGAACACACTCCTAAGTCCCAAATCACCTAACGAAGCTATCCGAGCCATAAAATCCGCATTCCGAGGTTGTTTACCAATAAGTCAACTCACAGTTAACTTTTTCAACTATTAAGCTAATTTAAGAGACTAAGTATCTCTGTTCTCACCACAACCACTCCGAATCCGAACCAACTAACCCAACACAATATAAATAGGCTAAGAAACATATGATAAATTAGAAATGGGGGAAACGGGGCTAATCTCACGAAACGACCGGCCGGGTCATTAGATGTGCGTACAACTCGCTCCCGGGAACATTCTGAAAATTTTCCCACCAGTGCGGTCCTCCACAATATGGACAGGGATCATCAAAATAAGAATAACCATCATTCGAATAATTTTTATTCCAAGATACCATGCTAAAATAAATTAAAAATACTAACTAAACTAAATAAAGAATAGAAAAAATGTCTAATCTAGAAAAATAGCTAATTTCTAAGTCTCCGGCAACGGCGCCAAAAACTTGTTGCGGCCAAATGCACACAAATATACGCAGTCGTAAAGTAATAAAGTGACTAAAAGTTGGATGTTGAATCCACGAGTACTTGTGATAAACTATTAACTAAATTAGACTATCCTAACTATCTAAATAAGAATTAAACCTAGAAGTATTTGATTCTAAACTAACTAAAATAAAGAAAAACAAATAGTTACCTCTAAGCAAAAGGATTGCAGATTTTAATGTTATCAATGAGATTCAAACAATCTAGGGTTATAGGCTATCTAACAATCATATTGTATTTTTCAATTGAATTGACTAATTAATTTATCTAGTTTATTGGTTGACATAATTAATATTTCTTATAAGAATCTGTCGAGTTCTTACTCGCCTATTCAAGCTAACCTAACACCTATATGTCTATGGAATTAGAACTAACAAGAACGCATTTATAATTCCTATAAATCAATCAAGCAAGGCAATTAGGTATATGTCTATCCTAACAGCAAATCCATTCCCCGATGCCCAAGTTCAAGACCTTGCTCTACTCAATCCTATATGAAATCTAGAATTCCCACTTTCGAGTTCAACTCTAGATTCGTAGATAGTAATCAATTGGTGATCAAGCAATCAAATACTTAAGAGCAGATTGAATAAATAAACTAAAATGATTACTCAAGAAAGCAAAATCAATACCCGAATAACAATAGTCATGAAATAACCACAATCCTAGAACGTGAAGTTTTAGCTCCACATAGACATGGTAGCCAAACAACAAATCATACAAAGAAACGTAAAAATACTAAATTTGGTGGAACAAAAGATGAAACCCGGCCTCCACGGCGACTCTGTGCTCGCCTTGGATCAAAAGTTTGTTCGAAGTTACAAAAATAACGTTTTTACATGTATTTACACCAAGTAGGGTCGGGCCTAGATGAAAACACCTTCTTTCGCGCGAAATAGGACTCTAACTCAGTAAAATTTGCACAGGCCAGTACATGGGGCGACATGCCACGGCGATGTGCTTGTGCGGAACTTCAGAGAGCATCCAATTTGAAGGCAACATCAATTTACACAGCCACGGCGCGTTACGCGGTGCCCCGCGCGACTCGGCTATGGAAATTTGGGAAAATATAAAACATAAAAGTTGTAGTTCTTTTAACTAGCTTTCCAAGGACATATTTTGGAGCCCAAACACATTTCTGAGTGAAATGTTATGTGCATTTTACTGGATTGTGCTCAGTATGCCTGCTAGATTCTTCGTTTCGTTCTTAAAGTTCACTATCATCGGTTGATCCCCGAACACGATATCAACTTAGTCCTTGGGCTTTTACTCAGACTTCGAAGCTCCAAAATAGCTTGAATTCACTCCATAACATCTACATAGATCGAAATCACTCCTACAAGGCATAAAACACACATTTAGGGAAAAACACTAGCTATTAAAGCTCAAACTCAATTAAAGTGCAGTAAATTAGAGTGTAATAAGTGACTAAAATACACCAATTATAGTTCACAACTTAAACTAGTAGCTCGTTTACGAACATTTGGGCAGCATCTCCCCTGTAAGGGCCGTCCTCCACTACCATATATCAACAAGACCAAGAACAAAACAATAACAACATGTATGCATCATTTTCCTACCTTATCTCCATCACCATATATCAAAAAATAGCCCACACACTCTAATCACTTGATACATAAAACGACAACAAAAAAAGTGTCAAACAACCTAAAAATGTAACGACAAATGACCAACCCACCATTCCGTCACTATGTGGTGTTTCTCCACACCTTTTATCCTCCAAAACTCTATACAACATAAGAAAAATAGACATCCCAAAATCAACACGAAACAGCCCACAAAACAATCCACTACAAGTCGAGTAACTCGAACTCACGGCTTTCGATCATCATCCCGTGAGTTCTAACTATTAGAAAATTAACTATTAGCAAATTAAATACAGAAATTAGATGTTTTCTTAACTATGATGCACCTTCCAAAACTCGAACTACAAAGAAAAAGAGAGGCGATGTTAATATTCTTGGAAACCCTTGTGGAGAGCTTGAGGATAAGTTTAGGGGTCTTATTTTGATCGTGGTATGTGGAAAAGTGAAGAAAAAAATGACATAAGGCCTATATATATCCATTTTTGAAAAGCCAAAGAGGTTCTAACTTGGCACCCTGTTCTTGGCTCTTCTTCAGACGCTTATATCTTTTTATCTGGATGTCATATGAACGAATGGTTAAGAGATTTAGAAACTACATTCCAAGAACTTCAATTTGGTATATAATATGTCCCAGAAAACCTCATATAACACACACAATGTATTGCTCAAAAAGCTTTAGTGACACATCTATTTGTCACCTATGCAGTCTGCACAGTCTCGCGAAACTGCAAATATCTCTCTACTTCTATGTTTTATTAATAAATGGTTTAATGTTTTAGAAAATAGACTCATAGATATTCAATTTGGTATATAGATAATCCCCCAATTCAAACTATATTGGGATAAATCTCAGCTACATTTGACCTAATTTTCAGCATATTTATGAATGTAACTTGTGATGATCTTTGCCAAACTTTGTTCCACAACTCACTTGACTTCAAAAAATAACATATGAATATCATGAGACAAAAATAACTCATAAAATAACCTCCTTTTCATTTTGAGCACCCTAGTCTCACCCCAAAGTACATGTTATATCATTCCCAGCTTGTCGACTTTCGATGAAACTTATTTTCTTCAATTGGTATAGCTTTTAAGCCTTCCAACCCTCTTGGTACTTGCAGTCCATGATCTTAAATATTTGTAACCTCCAAGTTAATATGATAACTTACTTTAGATATTTCCAAATATGATCTCATTTCTGAGCTTACATCAATTGACTTACGACGTACTTTTGCATACGAAAACATGGGGTGTAACATAACTACACCCGGTTCAAATAAAACACTTGGAAAAGAACCGCGCACATTTTTGTCCTTTTCTTTAGACATAAATCTCTCAAGAAAACTGTCTAGGAAATCTATCGTCGGGAAAAGTCCAATTTTCTATTTACTTTTTTCGATTTTTCTTTTTTTATTAAGTTGTTGCTACTACTTCTACTACTACTACTACTACTACTACTACTATACTACACCATTAATTCTAATAACTCTATAAATTAAAATAAGAAGCTAGCTAAAAATAAAAAGATAAGAAACTAATAATATACTAATATAATATTATACAAAGCACAGAGAATCTTCCACCCCACACTTAAAATAGTGCAATATCTTCAATGCACTAATATCACAAAAATAACAAGGGTGAATAGGAAACTCCCTGAAAGACCAAAGGTCGAAGCAATCGCGGCTCACAGGTACTCATACTTCCCCCAGGCATAGTCCTTTGTGTAGGCACCACACACTTAGTTCTCACCATCTAGCTCGCTTTTGCGCATCTTATAGCCTTGCTTCATATACTGATAATCCTACAACATAAAACAACACTACAAATATAACAGAAAAATAAAATAAACCAATGATAAACAAAAATAAAATAAAGCAATAAAGCGCAGGATTAAATAAATAAACTAAAAATGATAAATCAAGAAAGCAAAATCAATATCCGAATAACAATAGGCATGAAAGAACCACAACCCTAGAATGTGAAGTTTTTGCTCCACATAGACATGATAGCCAAACAGAAAATCATATAAAGAAACATAAAGATACTAAATTTGGTGCAAGGAAAGATGAAACCCGGCCTCCACGGCGGCTCTGTGCTCTCCCTAGGTTAAAAGTCTGTCCAAATTTACAAAAATAACACTTTTACATGTATGTATGCCAAGTAGGGTCGGGCCGAAATGAAAACACCTTCTTCCGCGCGAAATAGAACTCTTGGCTCTGTAAAATTTGCACATGTGCACAGGAACACCGTATGGGGCGACGCACAACGCGGTGTGCTTGTGGGGAACTTCAGAGAACATGCAATTTGAGGGCAGCAGCAATTTACACAGCCCTGACGCGCTACAGGGCATTCCACGAGGCACGTCTTAGGGAATTTGGGAAAATATAAAGCATGAAAGTTGTAGACCTTTTACATAGCTTTCCAACGATATATTGTGGATCCCTAAAAAATTTTCGAGCAAAACGTTATGTGCATTTTACTGGACAATGCTCAGTATGCCTACTCGATTGTTCGTTTCGTTCTTAAAGTGCACTATCATCCATTGATCCCCGAACAAGATCCCAACTTAATCCCTGGGCTTTTACTCAGACTTCAAAGCTCCATAATATCTAAATTCATTTCATAACATCTACATAGATTGAAAGCACTCCTACAAGGCATAAAACACATATTTAGGGAAAAACACTAGCTATTAAAACACAAACTCAGTTAAAGTGCAGTAAATTAGAGTGTAATAAGCGACTAAAATACACAATTATAGCCTATCATCACTCCTCTACACACACTTCACACATTAATGTTCATCGGCTAGTGACTTTTGATTTTAACTTTAGTGCACCAACGGGTCCTTCCATGGTTCCACTCAAAACCTACTCCCCAATCTCTCACCTTACTTTTATATGCGACTAAGTGCCTTAGGAGATAAAGGTTCAACAATCTCAAATTAAGAACAAAAAAGGGGTACAACTTGTAATGTGGATGCCAAAAGAAAGGTCTATTGGCTCAACGGGGCTAGCAACGGAAAATTTTATCTTCAAGTGACAAGCACATTTATGATCAAGCAAGAAAGGACTAGGTCATCTCCTAGACTAGCACAACTTAACAATTTCGCTTCGATTAACACACAGGACAAGTTCTAGACTACACAGGATAGCACAGAGAATCACAATTCTTCACACATACATCGCATATGACTCAATCAAGACGGGTTTTTTCAACTCTCAAGTCAAAAAAGCACACATTATTGAGAAAATTTAAGCAATATTGCACTATGTGGTATATAAGTCAAACAACTGAGAAAAAGCATCACAAACTAGGCTATTTACTTTATTTAGACATTACAATTCAAACCAGATGCACGGGAAGATAGAATCTATGTCATAGCTAATGTACCAAAACCAAACATGTCACTAGGTATCTCAGAGCAACTCAGATTTTTCCTAACTTACTTCTAAAAAAATAATAAAGTAACTGGTTCAAGCGGCACCATTGGAAAAGAACCAACGCCCAAAGAAAAACAAAGGAATACTACCTACTATAAAAAAAAAATCTTTTTGGTGTTTTTAATCAGACTTTATCCCTCAAGAAAACTTTCAAAAAGATCCATTGTGGGGAAAAGTCCTAGCCTTTTTTTCTAATTTTTTCTCTTAATTTTCCTTTTTATTTTTATTTTGAGAACCTAAACTATGTCTACTATGAGTTCTAAAAGAAAAACTAATAAAAAAATAGATGTAACGACCCGGCCGGTCATTCCGTGTGATTTCTCCGTTTTCCCCGTTTATACTTTATCATATGCTGCTTAGCCTATTTATGTTGTGTTGGGTCGGTTGGTTCGGGTTCGGAGTGGTCGTGGTGAGAACAGAGACACTTAGTCTCTTAAATTAGCTTAATACTTGAAAAAGTCAACTGGAAGTTGACTTATTGATAAATGACCTCGGAATGCGGATTTCTTGGCTCAAATAGCTTCGTTAGGTGAATTGGGACTTAGAAGTGTGTTCGGAATGAAGTTCTGATGTCCGGTGAGGAATTAGGCTTGATTTGACGAAGTTAGTTTTTGGCGATTTCCAGTCGTCAGGAGAAAATAGGCTATCGGGGTCGGAATGAAATTCCGACAATTGGAGCAGGTTCATAATGTCATTTTGGATATATGTAAAAATTCTTAGGTAAATCGGATGTGTTTTGGTTGATTTCGGCATCATTGGCAAAATTTAGAAGTTTCAAAGTTCATTGGCTTGAATTTGATGTTATTTTTGTGTTTTTGCGTTGTTTTTAGTGTTTTGAAAGCTCGACTAAGTTTGAATGAGGTTATGGGATGTCTTGGTATGCTTGGTTAGGGTCCCGAGTGACTCGGGATTGGTTTCAGATGGTTAACGGAGGTTTGGACTTAGGAAATTGCAGCAAAGCTCCTGCTGGTGTTTTTTTACTGGTGTGGCCGCACCTGCGGATGGGGAGCCGCAGGTACGAAGGTCATTGCGCAAGTGCGAAAAGAGGTCAGGTTGGAGGAAGTCGCAGGTGCGAGGCATGGGCCGCACCTGCGAAGCCGCAGGTGCGGGGTGAGGCATCGCAGGTGCGAGATTGGACTTTTAGTGAAATTGCGCAGGTGCACCTAGGACAGCAGGTGCGGGTCTGCATGTGCGAAGCATGGGCTGCATGCGTGGATTGACTAGGCAGGAGGTATAAATGGGTGCCTCCGTGAAATTTAAGCATTTTTCTTAATTTTGCATGCGGGTTGAGCCAATTTGGGAGCAATTTGAAGGAGGATTTCGAGTCTTCAGTGGAGGTAAGTTCCTCGGACTATAAACTCGTTTCTATGTTATTATGTAACGGATTAGGCTTAGAATTTGTGGATTAAATGGCATAAATTAGAGGTTTAGGGCTTGGAAAAATGAGGCTTGTAATAAAGGAATTTAGGAGTTAGGATAAGTATTCTTGTGACGCGATTTTTATTGAATTCCGAGACGTGGGCCCGGGGCTCAGGTTTGGCCAATTTCGGGAATTTTGCCTAATTATGATATTTTTTGATTGGGTTCAATCTCCCTAGCATATTTTGATGTGATAAATCTGATTTTGATAGACTCGGAGCATTTGGAAGCCAATTCGAGGGGCAAGAGCATCGCGGAGTAGCTTTTGGGTTGTTTTGAGGTAAGTAACGATTGTAACTCTAAACCTGAGGGTATGAAACCCCGGTATTTTATATTGTTTTGGTAAATGAGGTGACACACATGCTAGGTGACGAGCGTGTGGGCATGCACCGATAGGGATTGTGACTTGGTCCGTCCCGTAGCGACTATTAAGTCTCGTATTCGATTTGAAACCTTACGACGTCCTGTATTTTAGAAATTTATACTTGTTCATGAGTTGTGAACCATGTTTGGGGCCTTGTGCCGAACTGTTTAGACACTCAGAGGTACTTTTACACTATTCTCACACTATCATGATAGAAATTGTGAACTGAGTCATGTTTTTTACTTGTTATTTTCATTGTTATCACACCGTTTTGAAACTCTGAGAGGTATTTTGGGCTAAGTCCGGTAAGTTGAGATGAATTGCTTGATTGGCTTGTGAGGATGACTGAGTGAGGTCGAGAGCCGAGTATGTGAGGATAATTATGGATCGAGCTGCACGCCGCGTCAATATATATATATATATATATATATATATTATGTACGGATCGGGCTGCACGCCGCATAAATATATGTTATATATGGATCGGGCTGCACGCCGCAGCAATATCCATATTGGACCGGGCTGCACGCCAAAGAAAATATAGCGCTTGGGCTATAGAAGCCCCTCCGGAGTCTGTACACCCCCCTGTGGGCGCAGTCGACTATTATATGGATCGGGTTGCATGCCGCAGCGTATGTTATATGGATCGGGCTACACGCTGCAGCAATATAGATATACATATATGTATTGGATCGGGCTGCCTGCTGTAGCAGTTGTGTGTATTCATGGTGCTTGTTGAGTACGAGTGTTTAGTGTGAGCATGAGATACTAATAGTGGGGTCACGAGTGACTGAGAGGCTTTATTTGTGAGTGATACTGTGCCCGAGGGACTTATATTTTATGAAACTACTGTTTTCACTCTTCTTTACACTATGCCTCTGATGATAATGTTGGACAAATGTTTTTATACTAGATTTTAAATGGAAACTGGAGTTTATGAAATATTCGAAATGTAGATTCCCGAGATGATTTATTTATTTCCGCTATTACTTATTATATGGATTTACATGATTCATAAATGCTCGTCACTACACTCAAGTTTTTAGATAGTTTGATTACTTACTGAGTTGGCTTACTCATGTTACTCCCTGCACCTCTGTGTGCAGATCCAGGTACCGGACTATCTCGCTGGTTGATTTCCAGACGTGCTTGGAGTTGTTCGAGGATCGAGGTAGCTGATCAGCGTCCCCAGCTCACCTCTTTTCCTTCCTCAGTTCATAGTTTTTTCTTTCGTACTTCAGACTTTTGTAATAGCAAGTCACCTTATTGTACATTTTATTTATAGTTCTAGATGCTCATGACAGTTGGCTTTAGGTTTTAGGGTAATGTATAAATTTTTTATCTCATTTTGTTGTCTTAATCTACTAGTCTTGGAAATTATGAAATATTATGATAGTCTGTAATGGTTGGCTAGCCTAGGTCCGTGATAGGCGCCATCACGGCCCGCTTAGGATTTGTGGTCGTGACAAGTTGGTACCAGAGCCTAGGTTACATAGGACTCAACGGTCATGAGCAGGTTTAGTAGAGTCTTGCTGATCAGTATGGAGATGTCTGTACTTATCTTCGAGAGGTTGCAGAAACCTTAGGAACAATCTCATTTTTCTTGAATTATGTCGTGCCATTTTGGTTGATACTGGAAATCTAAACTTCTATTGTTTCATTTTCTCACAGATGGTGAGGACTCGCGCTACCGATCAGGGTGATCAGCCCCCAGCTAGACCAGCGAGGGGTCGAGGCCGTGGTAGAGGTAGGGGCTAGCCCTTGCGGCAGCCAGGGCAGTACCAGTTGATACCCCTACTATTCAGGAGCAGATCCCGGTCGCAGATACTCCAGCGGTACAAGCTCATGCACCGGCAGTGCCTATTGTTATTCCGGGTCTTCAGGAGACCTTTGCCCAGATCTTGACAGTATATACCACACTTGCTCAGGAAGTTGTTGTATCTTCTACTGCTGCTACTTCTCAGGCCGGGGGAGGCAGTCAGACTCCAACTGCCCGGACACCTGAGCAGATTACTCAGAGCCATCAGACACCAGGGGCGGTTCCAGCCTAGTCGGTTGCTCCAGTTCAGGACTTCGTGGTTCTGGCTATGCCATATGATGAGCAGCGTAGGCTGGAGAGATTTAGTAGACTTCAGTCTCCGACATTCAGTGGTGCTGAGGGCGAGGATGCCCAGGGTTTTCTGGATAAGTGTCAGAGAATGCTTCGTACTGCTGGGATTCTGGAGACCAGTGGGGTCTCATTTGCTACTTTTCAGTTTTCAGGTGCTGCTTTCACTTGGTGGGAGTCTTTTGAGAGGCTAAGGCCTGTTGGTTCAGCACCCCTCACCTGGCAGTAGTTCTCCACTATTTTCTTGGAGAAGTATGTACCCCAGTCTCACAGGGAGGAGCAGCGCAACCATTTTGAGTAGCTGCGTCAGGGGGAGCTATCAGTGACGCAGTATGAGATGCAATTTTCAGAGTTGGCTCGTCATGCCACCGAGTCGGTCCCTACTAATAGGGAGAGCATTATGAGGTTCGTGGATGGCCTCACTTATCAGCTCCGCCTTTTCATGACTCGGGAGAGAGTATCAGGTGCTACCTTCGAGTAGGTTGTTGATATTGCTCGAGATATTGAGTCGGTTCACCGCCAGGAGTGGGAAGAGATGGAGGGCAAGAGGCCTCGTGGATCGGGTAGTTCTAGTGGTACTCCTTCCAGGGGCAGATTCAGCATGTTAGAGGTTGTTCATTCAGGCCTCCTCAGTCACTCCACCCAGCCTATAGTGGTGCATCTTCGGGGAATGGTCCCCGCAGTTCTCAGCCAGACCGTTCTTCATTCGGTGCATTTCCAGCCCAGAGTGCAGCTCGAGCACCATCAGTTCAGGGTTCCTCTATGCATGGTTCTTCTGGTGGCCATTCTGGTGCCAGGGGTTCCTTTCAGTCCCCGTCTCCAGCTCCAGGGAGTTGTTATGAGTGTGGAGATTTCAGGCATATGAGGAGTCAGTGTCCTCATCTTCTTGGAGGTCCATCTCAGTTGAGGAGCCAGCCTTCGACTTCCGCTCCAGCTACTTCACCACCCACCCAGGCAGCCAGGGGTGGTAGTCAGTCAGCTAGAGGTCGTCCTATAGGGGGAGGTCGAGCAGGTGGAGGTCAGAACCATATGTATGCGTTTCCAGCCCGGCCATATGCTGTGGCCTCCAATGCAGTGATTGCAGGTATTGTCTCAGTCTGTCGCCGAGATACTTTGGCTTTATTTGACATTGGTTCTACATATTCCTGTGTTTCATCATATTTTGCCAATTTCCTGGTTATGCCCCATGAGTCTTTGGTTACGCTTGTTCATGTATCAACTCCAGTGGGTGAATTTTTGTGGACCGTGCGTATCGGTCTTGTGTGGTATCTATTGGGGGTCTGGAGACCCGAGTGGACCTACTTTTACTCAGCATGGTCGATTTTGATGTGATATTGGGCATGGATTGGTTATCTTCGTGGCATGCTATTCTTGATTGTCACGCGAAGATCGTGACCTTGGCTATGCCAGGACGTTCGAGGGTTGAATGGAGATGTTCTTCTGAGTATGTGCCTAGCAGAGTGATTTCCTACCAGAAGGCCCAGTGCATGGTTGAAAAGGGGTGTTTATCGTAACTGGCTTTTGTGAGGGATATCAGTTGTGAGAATCCTGCTATTGATTCGGTTCCTGTGGTCCATGACTTTCCGGACGTGTTTCCTGCAGACCTGCCAGGCATGCCACCTGACAGGGACATTGATTTTGGTATTGACCTGTTTCCAGGCACTCATCCTATTTCTATTCCACCTTATCGTATGGAACTAGCGGAGCTAAAGGAATTAAAGGAGCAGCTTCAGGAACTCCAAAATAAGGGGTTTATTCGGCCTACGGTGTCACCTTGGGGTGCACCGGTGTTGTTTGTGAAGAAGAAGGATGGTTCTATACGCATGTGTATTGATTATCGGCAGCTGAAAAGGGTTTCGGTGAAGAATGGTAACCCTTGCCTCGTATGGATGACTTGTTTGATCAGTTGCATGGTGCCAGGGTATTTTCCAAGATTGACTTGAGTTCCGGCTATCATCAGTTTAAGATTCGGGGGCCAGACATTCCGAAGACTACTTTCAGGACTAGATATGGTCATTATGAGTTTCTGGTTATGTCATTCGGGATGACCAATGCCCCAACAGCCTTTATGCACTAGATGCACAGTGTTTTTCGGCCTTATCTGGATTCTTTCGTCATCGTGTTTATTGACGATATCTTGGTGTATTCCCAATCTCGGGAGGATCATGAGCAGAATTTGAGAGTTGTGCTTCAGACTTTGAGGGAGAAGAGATTGTATGCAAAAATTTTGAAGTGTGAGTTCTGGCTTGATTCAGTAGCGTTCTTGGGGCACGTGGTGTCCAGTGAGGGTATTCAGGTTGATCCGAAGAAGATAGAGGCGGTGCATAGCTGGCCTAGACCATCATAAGCTACCGAGAATCACAGTTTCCTTGGTTTGGCAGGGTACTATCGCCGTTTTGTAAAGGGATTTTCATCTATTGCAGCACCTACGACCAGACTGACCCAGAAGGATGCTCAGTTCAGGTGGACTTAGGAGTGTGAGGAGAGCTTTCAGAAGCTCAAGTCAGCTTTGACTACAGCTCCGGTGTTTGTTTTGCCTACGGGTTAAGGTTTCTATATAGTTTACTGTGATGCCTCGAGAGTTGGCCTTGGAGCGGTTTTGATGCAGGACGGTAGGGTGATTGCCTATGCGTCCAGACAGTTGAAGGTGCACGAGAAGAATTATCCAGTGCAGGATGTTGAGCTAGCAGCTATTGTCCACTCCTTGATGATTTGTCGTCTTTATTTATATGGAGTGCATTGTGAGATTTTCACCGATCACCGTAGTTTGCAGCATCTTCTTAAGCAGAAGGAAATGAATTTACGTCAGAGGAGATGGTTGGAGCTTCTCAAGGATTATGACCTCACCATTCTATATCATCCGGGGAAGGCCAATGTATTGGGCGATGCTCTAAGCCACAGAGCTGAGAGTTTAGGGAGTCTAGCCTACCGTCCAGTAGTAGAGCGACCATTAGCACTTGATGTTCAGGCTTTAGCGGGCCAGTTGGTGAGATTGGATCTATCAGAGCCCCCGTGGGTATTGGCTTGTGTAGCCTCCAGGTCTTCTCTTTATGATCAGATTAGAGCACGCCAGTATGATGATCTACACTTGCTCGTTCTTCAGGATAGGGTCCGTCGCGGTGATGCCAGGGATGTAGTTATTGGTGATGATGGGGTCATGAGGATGCAGGGCCGGATTTGCGTTCCCAATATGGATGGACTTCGAGATTTGATTCTAGCTGAGGCCCATATTTCGCGGTATTCCATGCATCCGGGTGCCGCAAATATGTATCAGGATCTGAGACAGCATTATTGGTGGAGGCGAATGAAGAGAGATATTGTTGAGTTCGTGGCTCGGCGTATCAACTGTCAGCAGGTCAACTATGAGCACTAGAGACCAAGTGGATTGCTTCAGAGATTAGATGTTCCGGATTGGAAGTGGGAGTGGATCACCATGGACTTTGTAGTTGGTCTTCAACGGACTTCGGTGAGGTTTGATGCTATATGGGTTATTGTGGATCGGCTGAACAAGTCCGTGCACTTCATTCATGTTGTTACTAATTATTCTTCAGAGCGATTAGCTGAGATTTACATCAGGGAGATTGTCTGATTGCATAGGGGTGGTTCCAGTTTCTATCATTTCTGACAGAGGTACTCAGTTCACATCTCAGTTTTGGAGGGCTGTGCAGAGGGAGTTATGTACTCAGGTTGAGTTGAGCTTAGTGTTTCATCCTCAGACCGACAGGCAGTCGGAGCGTACTATTCATATTTTGGAGGATATGTTGCGTGCATATGTGATTGATTTTAGGGGTTGATGGGACCATTTTCTGCCACTCGCGGAGTTTGTATATAATAATAGCTATCATACGAGTATCCAGATGGCTCCGTATGAGGCTTTATATGGCAGGAGGTGCAGATCTCTAGTTGGTTGGTTTGAGTCGGGCGAGGCTAGGCTATTGGGCACAGACTTGGTTCAGGATGCGTTGGGTAAGGTGAAGTTGATTCAGAAGCAACTTGGCACGACGCAGTCTAGGCAAAAGAGTTATGCAGACCGGGAGGTCCGAGATGTGTCTTTCATGGTTGGGGAGAAGGTGTTGCTGAAGGTGTCACCCATGAAGGGTGTTATGAGGTTCGGGAAAAGGGGAAAGCTGAGTCTCCGGTTCATTGGGCCATTTATGGTGCTTCAGAGGATTGGGGAGGTGGCTTATAGACTTGCCATGCCTATCGGCTTATCGAGTATTCATCCGGTGTTCCATGTTTCGATGCTCCGAAATTATGCTGGTGACCCGTTTCATGTTATGGACTTCAGCACGGTTCAACTCGAGGGTGATATGTCATATGAGGTAGAGCTAGTGGCTATTTTGGGTCGTCAGGTCAGGAAGTTGAGGTCTAAGGATATAGCTTCAGTGAAGGTTCAATAGAAAGGGCAGTCGGTGGAGGATTCCACCTGGGAGACCGAATGGGAGTTGCCGAGAAGATATCCTCACTTATTCGAGACTCCAGGTATGTTTCTAGACCTGTTCGAGGACGAACATTTGTTTAAGAGGGGGAGGATGTAACGACCCGGCCAGTCGTTTCGTGAGATTTCCCCGTTTTTCCCGCTTCTGCTTTATCATATGCTGCTTAGCCTATTTATGTTTTGTTGGGTCGGTTGGTTCGGGTTCGGAGTGGTCGTGGTGAGAACATAGACACTTAGTCTCTTAAATTAGCTTAATAGTTGAAAAAGTCATCTGGGAGTTGACTTATTGATAAACGACCTCTGAATGTGGATTTTATATCTTGGATAGCTTCGTTAGTTGAATTGGGACTTAGAAGTGTGTTCAGAATGAAGTTCTGATGTCCGGTGAGGAATTAGGCTTGATTTGGCGAAAGTTAGTTTTTGGCAATTTGCGATCGGCAGAGGAAAATAGGCTATCGGGGTCGGAATGGAATTCCGACAGTTGGAGCAGGTTCGTAATGTCATTTTGGATATGTGTGCAAATTTTCAGGTCAATCGGATGTGTTTTGGTTGGTTTCGGCATCATTGGCAAAATTTAGAAGTTTCAAAGTTCATAGGCTTAAATTTGATGTTATTTTGGCGTTTTTGGTGTTTCAAAGGCTCGACTAAGTTTGAATGAGGTTATTGGATGTGTTGGTATGCTTCGTTGGAGTTCCGAGGGGCTCGGGATTGATTTCGGATGGTAAACGGAGGTTTGAACTTAGGAAATTACAGCAAAGCTGCTGCTGGTGTCTTTTTACTGGTGTGGCCGCACCTGCGGATGGGGAGCCGCATGTGCGATGGCCGCAGGTGCGAAGGTCATTGCCCAGGTGCGAATAGAGGTCAGGCTGGAGGAAGTCATAGGTGCGAGGCATGGGCCGCACTTGCGAAGCCGCAGGTGTGGGTGAGGCACCGCATGTGAGAGATTGGACTTTTAGTGGAATTGTGCAGGTGCGCACTTGGGACCTCAGGTGAGGGTCCGCAGGTGCGAAGCATGGGCTGCAGGTGCGGATTATTTGGGCAGGAGGTATAAATAGGTGCCTCCGCAAAATTTTGGCATTTTTCTTCATTTTTGCATGCGGGTTGAGACAATTTGGGAGCAATTTGAAGGAGGATTTCGAGAGTCTTCAGTGGAGGTAAGTTTCTCATACTATAAACTCGTTTCTATGTTATTATGTGACGGATTAGGCTTGGAATTTTTGTATTAAATAGCATAAATTGGGGGTTTCGGTCTTGGGAAATTGAGTCTTGTAATTAAGGAATTGAGGAGTTGTTTGTCACGACCCCAAATCCTAAACCGGCCGTGATGGCGCCTATCGTGGAACTAGGCTAGCCAACAATCATATAATTTACAGCTTCTTTCAAAAAACCCAACCATTTATCAACATTTCATCAAGTATATAGAATTTACTAAATCCATTAGGCCAATAAACAGTTAAACAGTCCAACCAACCCTAATACCCGAAGTCAACATGTCATGAGCATCTAAGAAAAATATGCCAAAAGGTATACTATTATAATACAAAACCTCCAAACGAATAGCTAGATACAACAAAAGAAGGGAAAACGAGATGTTGCGGACGCTGAGCAGCTACCTCTATATCCCGAACTCTGGATCCGCACGGAATAGATGGCTAACGCTCAGTATCAGCACCTGAATCTTCACACAACGGTGCAAGGAGTAATGTGAGTATTCCAACTCAGTAGTATTGAAAATAAATCAAGTCTAAGCGGCAAGAAACACATAAAAATCAATATCATCACTTCACAATATGCATAGCCTTTCTTTCCAACAGTATATACATAGATATATGAAATCATCATGCCTTAAAACCAACTTCAGTCCTTTGAAAAATGTGTTCTTCAACAATTTCAGAAATAAAAATAACCGAAAGATTTAATGTAAAAATGAAATAAATCATAAGTAGCCCCTCAAGTGAAAACATGAATCATAAGTCGCCCCTCGGGCAGAACATCACTGAGCACCTCACAGCCACTCAGTATCAGCCCCTCGGGCAACCTCACTGTCACCCATGCCTCCCAATCACTCATCACTCGGCACTCGACACTTAGCACTCATTAGGTACCTGCGGTCACTGGGGGTGTGTACAGACTCCGGAGGGGCTCCTTCAGCCCAAGCGCTAATATCAAGCCACCTCGTGGCGTATCATATCCTCACAATCAGGCCATCGGCCTCACTTAGTCAGAACCTCTCAAAAGCCCCTCGGGTGTATCAGTAAAACGGGGTACTCGACCCAAAAAATCATTTTATATCTTAAAATAGTGTAAGCAAGGCTGAGTTTCGAAAACAGTAATCACAATATGACTGAGTGTAAATCATGTATCAACAGCGAGGAAATAGCAGTAAAAAGCCCCCAAAGGGGTCTAAAACAAGTCGGCACGAGGCCCCAAACATGGCTTATAGCCCAAATATAGCAATAGTCTTTATAACACAATTTAACATATGATTAAGAGTAAAATACGAAATTCAATAGTTGCCGCGGAGAGTACCAAGTCCAATCCAAAATTAGTGCGCGCCACATACTCGTCATCCGACATGTGCGCCATTCTAAAAGTAGTCCGTGATGCTATTGCCCCTCAAATTGGCTCCCGATTGCTCCCAATCTAACCAAAACTAGTTTAATATCATCAATATATGCTAAAGGAACACAACCCAATCTAAAACTATCAATTTATACAAAAATCTCGAAATTTGGCCAAACCCGAGCCCCGGGCCCACGTCTCGGAATTCGAAAAAATTTACATCACTAGAATCCTCGTCGTCCCACGATTCTATGCATACCAATAACACTAAAAACGGACCACAATTTCCCACTCAAATCCTCAAAAGAAAATTCCAAATTCCATGCACCTTCTTCCCCAAATTTGGGTTTAATTCCAACAATTTTTCTGGTTTAATTACTTAGAAGACGACATATAAACGAGTTATGAAGTTAAAAACCTTACCTCCAAGCGATTCCCTTGATTTCCCCTTCAAATCCCTCTCAAATATCTCTCAACTCGTTCAAAAATGGAGGAAAGAAATAAGCTAATCTCGCACAAATGGCCTTTAAAACATTCTGCCCAGCCATTTATTTTCCTCAGTGCGATTGCATTCCCAGCGATGCATTCGCCATGCACAAACTATCCCTCTCATGCGTTCGCATAGCTCAAACACTAATCCCCTCACGCGCCCCAGAACACCCTATGCGATCGCGGACCTTACCCACGCGATCGCACTGCACACAGAACCCACTCTACGCGATTGCGGCCTCCGCCCACGCGATTGCACTGCATAAAAAAACCCATGCTGCCTCCAACAAGCCTATGCGATCGCATCCTTACCCACGTGATCACATAGAAGGACACCAAAACAGAACACCAGCAGAATTTGCAACTTTCAACATCCAAACTTGATCCGTTAACCTGTCAAAACATACCTGAGACCCACGGGACCTCAACCAAACACGCCACCACAACCCATAACCTTATTCAAACTTAGCCGAGCCTTCGAAACACCAAAAACAACACGAAAACATCAAAATTACATTAAATTCAAGCCTATGAACTTTGAAACTTCTAAATTTTTCCAACGATGCCGAAACCTACCAAAACACCTCCGATTGACCTGAAATTTTGCACACGTGTCCAAACTGACATTACGAACCTGCTCCAACTTCCAGAATTCCATTCCGACCCCGATAGCTTATTTTCCACTGCCGACCAGAAATCGCTAAAAACTAATTTTCGCCAATTCAAGACTAATTCTACACCGGACATCAAAACTCGATTCCGAACACACTCCTAAGTCCCAAATCACCTAAGGAAGCTATCCGAGCCATAAAATTCGCATTCCGATGTTGTTTACCAATAATTCAACTCTCAGTTAACTTTTTCAACTATAAAGATAATTTAAGAGACTAAGTGTCTCAATTCCCACCACGACCACTCCGAACCCAAATCAACCGACTCAACACAACATAAAAAAGCTAAGCAACTTATGATAAAGCATAAATGGGGGAAACAGAGCTAATCTCACGAAATAACCGGCCGGGTCGTTACATTGTTTGTGGTCGGATTTTGATGCATCTTATATGTAAACTCGGGAAAGGATAAGTATTCTTGTGACGTGATTTTTATCGAATTCCTAGACGTGGGCCCGGGGCTCGAGTTTGACCAATTTCGGGAATTTTCTTATTATGATATTTTTAGATTGGGTTACATCTCCCTAACATATTTTGATGTGATAAATCTGATTCTGATAGACTCGGAGCATTTGGGAGCCAATTCGAGGGGCAAGAGCATCGCGGAGTAGCTTTTGGGCTGTTTTGAGGTAAGTAACGATTGTAACTCTAAAGTTGAGGGTATGAAACCCCGGTGTTTTATATTGTTTTGGTAAATTGGGTGATGCACATGCTAGGTGACGAGCGTGTGGGCGTGCACCGATAGGGATTATAACTTGGTCCATCCCGTAGCGAGTATTAAGCCGCATATTCGATTTGAAACCTTACGACGTCCTGTATTTTAGAAATTTATACTTGTTTATGGGTTGTGAACCATGTTTGGGGCCTTGTGTCGACCTGTTTAGACCCTCAGAGGTACTTTTACACTATTCTCACACTATCCTGATAGAACAATTGTGAACTCAGTCATGTTTCCTACTTGTTGTTATTTTCACTATTATCACACTATTCTGAAACTTTGAGAGGTACTTTGGGCTTATTCTCGTGAGTTGAGATAAATTGCCTGAGTTTCTTGTGAGGATGACTGAGTGAGGCTGAGAGCCGAGTAAGTAAGGATAGTTATGGATCGGGCTGCACACCGTAGCAATATATATATTATGTATGGACCGGACTGCACGTTGTAGCAATATATGTTATATATGGATCGGGTTGCACGCCGCAACAATATACATATTGCACTGGGCTGCACTCCACAGAAAATATAGCGCTTGGGTTGTAGGAGCCCCTCCGGAGTCTATACACTCGTAGTGGGCGCAGTCGACTATTATATGGATCAGGTTGCACGCCGTAGCGTATGTTATATGGATCGGGCTGCACACCGCAGCAGTATAGATATACATATATGTATTGGATCGAGCTGCCTGCCGTAGCAGTTGTGTGTATTCATGGTGCTTGTTGAGTACGAGTGTTTAGTGTGAGCATGAGATACTGATAGTGGGGTCACGAGTGACTAAGAGGCTTGCCCGAGAGGCTTTATTTTTGAGTGATACTGAGCCCGAGGGGCTTATATTTTATGAAACTATTGTTTTCACTCTTCTTTACACTTAGCCTCTGATAATAATGTTGGACAAATGTTTTTATACGAGATTTTAAATGGAAACTGGAGTTTATGAAATATTCGGAATGTAGATTTCCGATTTGATTTATTTATTTCCATTGTTATTTATTATATGGATTTACATGATTGATAAATTCCCGTCACTACACTCAAGTTTTTAGTTACTTTGATTACCTACTGAGTTGGCGTACTCACATTACTCCATGCACCTCTGTGTGGATCCAGGTACCGGACCATCTCACTCATTGATTTCCGGACGTGCTTGGAGTTGTTCGAGGATCGAGGTGGATGCTCAGCGTCCCCAACTCACTTCTTTTCCTTTCCTCGGTTCATAGTTTTGTCTTTCGTACTTCAGACTTTTGTAACAGCAAGTCACCTTATTGTACATTGTATTTATAGTCCTATATGCTCATGACAGTTGGCTCCAGGTTTTGGGGTAGTGTATAAATAATTTATCTCATTTTGCTGTCTTAATCTGCTAGTTTTGGAAATTATGAAATATTATGATAGTCTTTAATGGTTGGCTAGCCTAGTTCCATGATAGGCTCCATCACGGCCGGCTTAGGATTTTGGGTCGTGACAATAGTTTTATACAATTACACTTCAGAAAGGAGTTTCCCCACCCAACACTTATATTATGCATAGTCATCGATGCATGATCACAGAGAAAAATATTAAAACAAGGGTGAGAAATACTTCTTGAGACCCTCTCGGGCCTAGCTCAAAAATGATCCTCAATCTTTAGAACTGGGACGACCCCACACTTAAGCTCAAACATGCTCCTCAGATTCAACTTTGGGTACTCAAACTTTCCCTACTCTACAAAATAGAAACAACACAAAATTTCACACTAAAAAAAATAAATAAATAAATAATATACATGCTGGGTTGCCTCCCAACAAGCGCCTTATTTATAGTCATGGCACGACTCTGCTACTCTCCTCAGGCTGGGAACTTTATCTTCTTCTTTATCCCGTGAAGTCTAGCATTTTTGCACGCTCTCAAAAGGTCTCATCTTTCATCTCTGGATCTTTTCTCAATCATCTTTACACACTCATCTTGCAACACCACCTCCTCTAACTCATTTAACCCATCTGGATCACTACAATACATATAAGGACTCTTCTCTATCCCCTTCAATTCGACCACAGTAATCATGCGCAAGTCCTCACAATGCTTAGAGAGCTTAAGTGCCTTGTACACATTAAAAGTGACTTCTTCATCATCAACTCTCATCTTTAACTTCCCTTCGCTCACATCAATAATCGCTCCACCAGTAGCTAAGAATGGTCGCCCCAAAACAATGTACACTTCCTCATCTGCCTTGTAATGAAGAATAATAAAATCAGCACGAAGAATAAACTTTCCCACTCAAACTAACACATCCTCAATAATTCCTTTTGGCATAACTAGTGACCTATCTGCTAATTGTAAAGTGATTGTAGTAGGTCTAATAACCCCCAATCTGAGTTGCTTGAATAAAGAGGATGACATCAAATTTATATTAGCCCTCTGAACTCTAGCACTTCACTCTTCAGTAAGTGCAACTCTTTCAAACTCTGTATGTCTTCGTTTCTTTGCTAGAATATAGCTAAGATACCTTGCATACTTAGGCACTTCCTGCAAAACATCCATCAAAGGCAAATTCACACGCACTTGGCTCAAAATATCTAAGAATTTCTTGTACTTAGCATCATATTTTTGCTTCTGTAGTATTTGTGGAAACAGAGGTGGTGGCCTAGTCACAATTACTGGCTCTGATCCTTTGTTCTCTTTCTCATTCTCCTCAACTGGCTTGGGAACTAATTCACCTTCAGGACGAGTTGTATACTTCTTTTTCTATGGAACTTATTCCAAAACTCTTCCATTTCTCAAGGTAACGATATTGACTTGAGCTTTAGGATTAGGGTCAGTATCACTAGGAAGAGCCCCAGTTGACCGATTTTTTTGGGCCCTAGCAAGTTTTCCCATTTGTCGCTCCAAATTTCTCATCGCTAGTGCTTGGGCTTGCTGGTCAGCCATTAATATTTTCATCATCTCTGTTGTTTGGGCATGCTGGTCAGTCATTAATTTCTTCACCATCTCCTCAAGGTGACTTGTTGAGTTTTCATGTTGTTCAGCGTGAGGTGGTATATATTTTTGTTGAGGTGCTTGTGGCCGATATTGATTATGAGCACCTTGGTTTCCACCACAAGAGAAGTTTGGGTGGTTCCTCCAATTAGGATTGTAAATGTCCCCATAGTGATTTGTGTGGCCTCGATTTGCATTACTCACAAAATATACAGACTTTGAATTTGCTGGGCATATATTGCTTATGTGACCTTCTCCATAAACTTCACAAAATATTTGAACTTGTTGCACCGGTTGGGCTTGTTACTTGTTAATAACCAAGGTCATATGTTTGACTTTGTTGGTCAATGTGGAAATCTACGCTGATAATGCAGAGATGACATCTAGCTCGAGAACCCTTGCAGATTTTAGCATTGTGTTTCTGCCCATCTCTCATTTCCAACCAGGATTGCTTTTGGAGAATTTGTTCCATAATGCATATATCTCATCAAAACTTTTCTCAAACACTTGACCTCCAGCTACATCATTTGCTACAATCTTTGTCTCATGATGTAGCCCTTCTATGAAAGTGTGAGCTAACACTTCATTTGTCTGATTGTGATGAGGATAGTCTCTAAGGAGCCCTTTGAACCTCTCCCAAGCTGAGATCACTTTGCTCCCGATATTTCTCGTGTGTATTCTCCCTTCAAAGTGGTGCCTCCCATCCAAACATAGGCTTAGTCTTACTTTTATATGCGTTGGGTAGGTCTAGGGCCGAAATAACTTTGTCCCGGGCAAAGTTGGACAAAATCACGTCACCAGTGTCCAGCCCAGTGCCCCACACTTGCCCTGGCGCTGGGTTGTTAAACATTCTGCCACTAGCGCCACAGATTGCGTCGAGCGCTGCCTATGGCACTGAATTATCTAACTTTCTTTTTTTCATCCGTTTTGGCTCTAATCTCGCACATTTCGCCCCCAATTACTTCCGGATGGTTCTTACACATAAAAACACTCCGAATTAATATAAATTAATATATTTTACATCCAAATTCCACGAAATACGAGTAAAACATGAGGCGATAATATATAAAAATATATATACTTTAAGCTAAACACCATTGAGCATTAAGTATAATATTTTTGTCCAAAACCTTTATGGATGAACAAAGATCAGTGGTCATTAACCTTTGTTATGGATTTAAATTCACTGCAAGGGGTCCCTCCATGGCACAAATACTGCTCGGGGCCCTAGAGATCCTTGTGAACTCTGAAGTGCCACATAGTCAAAGGAAAACCTTGTGAAGGGAGTGTGGTCCGCTCTAGCCAACGACTATTGACTTTGACTAATCCTTAGAGAGTTCTCACAAATATTACTTGACTTGCCTTGTTTATTTTAGATTCATTTCTTATGTTTCCGCTTTTATCCTTTATGTGCAAATATTAACTGAATTTTCCCTTTTTCTTTTGCATGAGTATTTTGGGCCAGCAAAGTTCACTTTGAACTCTGGCCCAAGTTCAACGAGCTAGACTGCCACTCTCCTCGTCGCGTCACTTATGATAAAGCCTGCGGCTGATTGATTTTAAATGGGCATGATGCTTGTATGCCTGTTACAAGAGTCTAGTCCCCGCTTTACTTTATATTACTGCAGTTTGTTAGCCTAATTCTGTGTATTTGTGAAACTGACACTGTTATTATATGTTATCATCTTTATTGTGATTGTTTTAGGAAATGATCTTAGTATAAACTAACAATGTAGGATAAGAAGTAAATAGAATTAAGATAGCTTTCACTTTATAAGAGACTAACAATCCTTAAAACTTAAGTATCTATCAATTGGCTATCTATTGAGTTCTACTACATTCACTTGTTTTTCTCTAACGGTCTTTGGTAGAAGCATTTGCAGAAATGAACCAAGAGAGGCGAAAATAATCTTTTAAAAGAGTCTGCAATCGATCATTTAGGCAACTTGGCAACAGAAACGTCTTTTTTGGAAGAAATATGATGCGGGCAGAATACAATTTGGATTTTAAGATAAAAGTCGTTTTGGAAGTCGAATAACTTAGCCCAAATGAATCTTTTTAAAACAGTCAAGGTATAGATTTTTACACATTTTCTAGTGCATAAAAGTTTGAATATTAGCTAAAATTCATATTTTACTACCTTTCATACCATAAAATAACTTTCATAATTTTGAAAACGCTTTACAACATAGTTTTAAATTAAACATTTCTTCCTAATTATAAACCTGTTTTTGAAATAAGTATTTTTCAAATAGACTAAATACTTTATCACTTTAATTAAGCCTTCACATAGACCCAATTAGCAACCTCAATCATTGATAAACTAGAATATAAATAATTATGTTCTCATGTTTAGACTAAGTTTAAGGAACTACTTTAATTTTAAGGGATGCCTAACACCTTCCCCTTAGATTAACTAGAACCCTTACCCAAATTCTCAGTGGTTTAGCGGACCATTAACATGTTGATCTTTACTAACTTATAGGTACCCTAGAATATCTTAAATATTATGTGGTGACTCTTCTTTTATTAACTTTATAGGAACCACAAGTTGTATTTTGTTTTGACCAATGCAAAATAGGGTGCAACACCTAGTGCATGATTTGGAGTTGGCAGCTATTGTACATGTGCTCAAGATTTAGAGGCATTGTCTTTACGGTATCTTATGAAATGTAGACGGATCCCCATAGTTTTCAATACCTATTCAAGCAAAAGGCTTTGAACTTGAGGCAACGGAGGTGGTTCGAGCTACTGAAGGACTATGATATCACCATTCTTTATCATTCGAGGAATGCCAATATGGTGACCGACGCCCTGAGTAGGAAGGCGGAGAGCATGGGGAGTTTTTCTTTTATTCTAGCAAGGAAAAGGTTGTTAGCGATGGATGCTCAGGCTTAGTCGTCCTTGTTTGAGCGCATCAAGGCAAGTCAGTATGATGATTGCAATGACCCGACTAGTTTGAGATCTAGCATCTCGTTCGAGTGTTTAAGGCCCTGAGAAGCTTTATATTATGTTTTTTTAACTTGCATGTATAGCCGGTTTCTATCTTTGGGTGATTCAGGATTTGATTTGGAAGAATGATTCCTATTTTATAAGCTTAAGTGGTAAGAATTTACCAGAGATTAAACTTTTTATAGACAACTCCGAAATGGAATTTTGATTATTCCAATAGTTTCGTATAGTGATTTTGGACTTATTCATATGTCCGGATTTGAATTTGAAGGTCTGTGGATTGATTTGATGCTTTTGGCGAAAGTTGAAACATTTGAAGGTTTGGAAGGTTGAGAGGTTTGAACAGGAGATGACTTTATTGATATCGGATTCGAACTGTGGTTCAGGAAGCTGGTATAACTCCATGGTAAATTTGGGATTTGCACGCAAAATTTGGGGGTATTCCGAGGTGTTTAGGCTTATTCGCCGTTAGTTTTGAATTTGGAAATGTTCATTTCTTCATTAGGCTTCAATTGGGGTGTCATTCATAGTTTCGATGTTGTTTGGCGTGATTTGAGGGCTTGAGTAGGTCCGCATTATGTTTTGGGATTGCTTGGTATGATTAGACATGGTCTCGGGGGCACCAGGTGTGTTTTCGACAAGTAGTAGATCATTTTGAGCCTTGTGGCATTTGCTGAAGAATCTGAGTGCTGATGTTTTCGCACTACGGACAGGGGCAGACCCATATGGGGTCAAAAGGGTTCATATGAACCAGCTTCGTCAAAAAATAATATTGTGTATATAGGTATATCTTTTCTTTCTTCGAAAATGTAATAGTATAAAGACTATTTTGAACCCGCTTCAAACAAATGAATCGCCTAGCCTGCTGGTAGAGATGGTTTAAATTTTCCATATGGTCTTGAGTTCGAAACCCGTTAGCCACAATGCCCTATATTTTTGGTTTTTTTAATATACGTCTCTTTTTTACTCCAAAAACGACGCCATTTACAGTTTTTAAAATATCCCCCAAATCAGAAAATATATCCCAATTCACAAAATTAGAAAACGATCAGTTCTAATCCCAAGCCCTTGATCCTTCGATGCCTCTCTCTCTCTCTCTCTCTCTCTCTCTCTCTCTCTCTC